>JAAOWG010000460.1:0-17999 GCA_036491945.1 Paranurophorus simplex
TTTCCTGCATAGTCCTGAGCATAAACCAAAAACATGTCGACAACAGAGGATACTTTTTCAAGATTGACGTTCTTGGCGTCTTTCGGATCGTTAATGACAACAATTGAGAGTTGAGTGTCTTTGGGGAGATTGCTTCGTAAGTGCTAATTTGGTTAAATTCATATTATATAAAACCCTGTATTACATTCCTTACTGTTAATAAATTTGTCAAATCGTTTGTATCCCTGCCCGTTCCGTTACGCCATTCAACGCCAGGCCACCTAAGGGGTTAGGTTAGGTTAGTTATATCTTCAATTCAGAAGCTTGCTTAAATTGAGTTGAAATCATACATCCAAGCTATTGAAATGGAATCGAAAACGCCATCCTTCAAAATATCTTCGATACTTTGCGTAAATATCTGTGTAGCCGTAATATTCCTTGAGATTGTTTGGAAATTTTTAACCCCTTCCATCCATCCTCCGATGGATAATATGGATCTTATCTCTGGGAATTGATGTTTAAAGGCTTTAATTTCTGGGAGTTGGGATTGGTCCTCTGCAATAACATGAATTTTTGTTTCTAAAATTCAAATAGAACGACACACTTACCAAAATACACTGTAGAAGTGGACGTTATTCTGGCACCATTGTACAAAAAATGGGTACAAAGCTTTGGGTCCAATTTTGAAAATGAGAACGCTGCTGTTGGTCGGTAATACGAACTTGGATTTATAGAGCAAATTACAGTATGGTTTGAAGATTTGATTTCAACATCAATGTCTAAAATAAACATATTTTGAATTCATTGTTTTTTTTCTGTTGTTTTTTTAAGCTGTTTTTCAATTTACCTGAACCAAGGCCAAGCTGTGGTTTCGAAAGCTTTTGTATTTCTCCGAATGCTGTTTCTGCGATGATTAAAACAATTGATAATATTATAGGGTGTGGCATTTTTAAGAGATGCGTGACAAACGCCGAGGTAATGCAGTGGTTGCTGATAATTCCGTTTAGAAAAATGTTTTGAGGAAAAAGTGTTGATAGGAAAACCACATTTTGTCTATTTTTCTGTTTATCTAATCCAATTCAAGTGCAAGAAAGTGCAGATAATTTATTACAATAGCTTAAAATGTATTGCAACAACTCCTAATGCCTTTTCTTTCTCGAGATATCCTGTAAATGATCTGTAAATTTGAACTCCTTCTTCTAAATTGGATATTCCAGGCAAACAATTTTCAATTCCTTCATTTACCAGCATTTCTTCAAATGAATTGTATTTTGTCACTTGCAATACTTTTGCTGGTTGCTGAAGTTCTTCTGCAACAAAAGTTATCTTGTCGTCGAAAGATAGAGCTATGTATTTATCATCCGCACACCTTCCTTCCACAGTCTTCTTTCCAGATTGAATCAGTTTAAAATAATTTGGTTGTAATTGAATCTCCATACTCGAACACGTCTACAAAATAAATTATTTTTATTTTAGACAAGAAATAATTATTTTACCTAATGCCAATGTGATTCAATATTTATATCTTATTTTAACAAACGACTATTGGTATTCAGTACAAGTTAATTGTATTGAATTGAGTTCTCCTCATGGAGCACAGAGTTACATAGGTTAGATATACTACTACGTATAAACGATGACAAGTTGACAAGTATTGTGAAGCTGAGGTCTTGTACAAATATACATACATACATCGACAAAATATTGCCTTCAATACAAATTATGTTTGTCTCTGAAGAATCTAGTAATTCTTCTGTGTAAAAGTTTCAAAGATTCCTCTGGAACATTTTTTGCCAATACTATGCCTAATATTTTAACAATTACACGTATAAAATGGTTTATTGCAAAATCATCTTTCTACACAAGAAGGAGGAGGAGCCCTAACCTCAACACCAATGTTACTTATCCCAATTTAATACTGCTTACACATCCTCGAATGCGGTAACTTGTGGCAAAGCCATACCACTAAGTTTTAGAATAAACTCTAAAATATGCATTTGCAATCTGATATCTTGTGGAGTATTTGTAACGTAAAATCCAGGTACTCCAGCCTTCTCCAACATGACTTGTTGATCACTAACTTGAGGTATATTACGTTATTGCACATCTCCGATTTTGATAAAACTTTATGATTTTGCTTAGTTTTTCATTCTGATCACCAATCTGAAAACCGTTACTGGGGGAAACGATCCAAGGATCCCCCTTGTGATTTTGAAAGTTTGAAACCCAATAGGGTCTGAACGGATCGTCTCCCACTAACGGTTTTCAGATTCATGATCAGCATGAAAAACTGGACAAAATCAAAGTTTTATCAAAATCGGAGAAACTTTCCTTTTTGATCCATTTGTGTTGCAATTTTCATATCACTCGTCTTCACTTCAAACTTTTGTCTTCGAACTAATTTCTCTCTATCCTTATCATACGTTGGTTTGCGACCGCGAACATCTTTTAAATGTTGTCGTTGGGCTGATAAACATAAACCTTATAAAATCCCCCATCCTATATTCCCACTCACCTCTATGTTTCTCCAACAATCTTAATCTCGCTTGGAATAAGTGTTTTTCCGTAACGTCTTGAATCTCCTTAAGACCTTTGACAATTTCAAATATTGTATCATGAAGTAAACAATTGGCAAGACCACTCAACAAATCCAAATTGATGAGTTGTTGATATTTCCTATAAATATTTCAATTTATTCAACTTTGTCCCCTCATCAGTTAACTTACGATGGTAAATCCTTGGCCATAATTTGCAACTTATCTAAAATGAAATATAGTCGATTCTGAAGTTGTTGTGCTTTTTCAACGGCATTGCTTTGTGGGGGGTTGGGGGCTGAAGAAAAATTCATGATGAACTTATCAGATGAGGGTACAAGGACGATTAAGGACCTTCACCTTTTTGATTACAATCTCAAAATAAGAATTTAAATTAACCCATCTCCCGCCCTGTCAAAATATCTATGTTTCTAGGATATTTGGGATATTTGTCAACTCATGAAAATCCAATAATTTTTTTAGAAACATCAAGATGCTTTGGTACTTGGAAGCCTCAAATCATTTAAATGTATTGAAAATGTTCAAAAAATACATTTCGAACAAAATGAGCAGAGATTTTATTCATCTTAAATACATACTTAGCCTGTTCACAAACTTGGGGTGACTTATACTTGATGGAATTCCAACTGGAACGGAATGCTAATTAATTAGCTATAACTATTAATGTTAGTTTTATCAAATAGGGTCGTTGATAAATAAGTTGGGCGTATGGGAAAAAATCGATTATCTTTGTTTCTTCAAGGATGGAATGGTTTGAGTTTGAGTTTATTACTAAAAAGTGTATTGAGATGTGAGATTCCTATGATAAGTTTAATTGGGAGCTGGGTTTGTATTCTTTGTACGTGGATAGTATCTTTGTAAGACAGTTGTCCAAATTAAGGTTTAATTTTAAATCCAAAAGGGCCTCCTCTGCATTCAAAAGAGAATACTTGTTGAAAAGAGAAAGTTGAGGAAGTCAGTTGAAATCTTTGGGAATTCACCGTTTTTTGGGAGAAACTAGTTAAAGGCTGGAGAAAGTTTGGGATAAACTCACAAACACTCAGTTCCAACCTAACTCTGAATACGGACACAACCTCCTCAGTTTTGCCCATTTTTTTGGAAAAGTTGTGATCTAATATTGCTTTCATCAGAAAAGTTGCGTCCTTTCAATTTATTCTACGTTTTGCAATTTAATTCAGTCAAGTGCACCACTCCTATTTTGAATTCCCTGTTGGGTAACTTTCTAATTCACTTTGAGCAATGTCTTAAAGTTTTTTTTAATGCGGCTTTAGGAAAGTGATACATAGAGAAGAATGCCACTTGCACATCAACTTGGGGTTCCTTGGGGAGATACCAAGCGTCCTCCTGATGTAGCCGAGGTAAAAAGTTATTGCTTAAATAAGGAGAAAGTGATTGATGTTTTTGTTTGCAGGGATTGGAGGAAATGTTGGTAGAGGAACAGGTTGACGTAAGCATACATCTCAAAAAATTTAAATTTAAACATATATTTGCACTTTCACTTTGGTGACTTTGGAACTTTGGATGGCTGGAGGCTAGCATATTACAAATGCAGATTGAATTAATTTAGGTTCTTTCATAAGGGGAGGGGTTGAGGCTTTGAGATTAATTTGAGATTTTTAATTATCGTTATTGTGATAGGCTGGAATTACAAGTTATTTTGAATTGCAATTTACTAATTGATGATTAGGATTGCCAAAGTCACAATCCATCATTCCATCACTCCCAAATACTCCCAATGCCAATCTGCTTTCAGTGTAAATTGACTCTTCTTTCAAGGCTTGAACTCATTTCAGTTTTGACGTTAATCGATAAAAAGCAAAAGGGTGTTATAAATGGCATTAGTGTACATAAGTTTACACACACATGTTGCCATTATGTTTTTGCACATACCACACAAAAGCATCTCTTGTACGTATGTATGTGGGTGAGCTTGATGATAAAGGTTGATGGGCGCCCATGTTTTGTTGTTGTATCTTTACTTATTTGCTATCTATAAATCAGTCCGACAATGCATGAGCTAAAAGGAAACGAATTAATGAATTAAGAATAAGTTTCAAAAAAAGTTGGTCACACGAGTTTGAAATGCTTTGGAAATATTAATGTAACTTAATTAGCCTGTCACATCAGCTCCCAAATTGACTTTCTCATTAAGGAGTAAATAGGTGTGCTATGATTTTATGAGCAGCAAATCAAATCCCAATTTAATTTACATAGTTTCGTGTAGTTTGCAATTTAAAAATTGACAGGTTAGGCATTTCATTTCAAGTTTAATTAACTATGAGGTTTGAGACGGGGCTTTGTTGTTTCCCGTTTTCGATACGAATGCTAGATATTGTAAGAATGAGTTATTTATACCTTCACCGTGTAACGTTGTGACCGAGGAGAAAACTAAAGCCTTTCACTAGCTTATAAAGCTTCAATAGATTGAATATTAGAAATTGTCAGAACATGACATACGGATGTGTATCTAATGTGTAACTTTTTCCTTTCACCGTCATCGTAATCATTTCAATCTCTAAGATCCATCATGATCCTTCTATTTGGAAGTAAGGAAAATAGATAAGAGTGTAAGACTGTGTGGAGAAAATATTGTTAGTTCGGGACAGGTTTTCAAGTCCAAACAGGGACTTAAATATGTTCGGTATATGTTACCTAACCCTCCATTTGCGGAACACGTGAACCCTTTTTTAATGAATCGAGTTCCAAACGTGCATCTGCCTTCAGGCTTTGGGCTACATGTCCTCGAGTCTTATTTTAATTTAACCAACTTTGCAAAGGGGGACCTTTGTGATTAAAACTTTAGAATTTCCGGGGCTTTTCATCAAAGTTTACTATGTCCGTTTGAATTATTTATCCGCAGTTAAAACCAATGCAATGCGGGCTTCTCATGACATGGAATTTTATTTAATTCAGGAAGACAACGTTCAGCCACTGAGTTTGACAAAAGTTGTTTTTTCCCATTATAAACACGTCTCTTTGTTTGTGAAATTTTGATTCCAAGGTCCCTTGACGGGTTGTCTTTTATTTAAATATGTATTTATCTAGGAAAGTTTACGACTATGGGAAAAGGAATGACATTGTCATCTATTTGTTGTTTTCATTTTATGAATGTGACATTATGCGACATTATTATTATTGAATGTTCATCCTGTTCTCATCTTAACTTAAATTGCAATATCCATGGCTCGGTAGTTCGGTTACTTGTACGTTTTTCTATTAAAAAAAACATTACATTTGCAAGTCAATCGTTGACTTCACGAATCAGTATGAGAAAGTAGGTTTGTTTCTTTTTTTTTATTTAAAAAATTTCCAGGCTAATGTTATATAATTGAAGTCAAACAGGAATTAATAAAAGCCAAGATTAGAAGCGCTTAAATTTGCCTTATTCACATTAGTAAATACGTTGTTGTCAATTTTATTTATGAGGAATAAAAAGCTTAATTCTTGTAGAAATCATATTTTTATGTTTGTCTTGTAAATTCCTTTTTTGACATCCTTTTCCATGCCATTTTTATACAAATTGTATCGGATTCAAATGTCTCTTACCAACCCAAATGGCGAGAGTTGATATTACTACATTTTGTGTATGGAAAAGTCACTTTGTTCCATTACTTTCTGAAGTATATTACACTTGACGTTAGAAAAGTACAAAATAGATAGCATCAAGGTGAAAATTGACTTTGTTGTCACTGCAATTTATTGATGGTAATCGGGTTATACAATTATTGAACAATTAGGTAACCTCGTGTTGGCGGCGAAAGCCATTCGTTATTTTTTAGTAATTCTGTTCAAGAAATGAATGGAACAAGTAACACAAATGGAATTCAATTTAATGTAGTTTGGCAAATCAATGCAACCCTATAAATAACATTGATAAATGGATCATAATAAGCCTTGCAATTTTCCACCCTCCTCCTTTCATTCTAAAATTGACATTAAGTCTATTCCCTTAAAAAACCGAATTAGGAATGAAGAAAGTCATTCCAGTGTCCAAGCACGTCCCCTTCATGTCTCCACTGAGTTTATTGTCAAAGCATTTGTATGGAATGAAAACCTTGCCTTTAGGATCATTTTTATGATTTCATGAATTCGACGGTTGTCTCTGAACTTTTCCTTATGTCAATTTATTTTGAGCTTGGCTTGATGTTTGTTGCTTTATTATTGAATATATTTGACCTATTTTAAATCACATTCAAATCTCATTTTGCTGTCAATTGCATAACTCCAAGAAATTAGGAATGGGTTGAATGATTTGTTTTTTCTCTAATTGAAACTTTTCTTGACAAAAAACTTGACAAAATAAAGTAGCAAGGCAGAGATGGGATATTTGGTCCATGTTCTATACCTAGTTCATTAATTAATCTTCTCGAGTTTTTGTAATTTTAAAAAGTGTCATATACATTCAATTCCAGTTTCTGACATCAAATCCTCAAAACTAATTAAGTGTAAGTGTAACCAAATTGATTTTTAATCTCTTATAAAGTACGCAAGCTGCTTTCACGTTCTACATAAAAGGAGGGAAAAGGTTTACAATAATTGGACATTCCACGGGCTTTTTAAAGTTTGCAAAAAGGCAGCATAAGTAAAGGCAACCATTACCCAAGTATATTTGCAGTTGTAGTTTAGCGAGTGGGGGAAATAAGGCTTTTGCTTTTGATCAAATACTGTAACTAGTTTGGCCTAAATTTCCAACCTGTTGGAAAATATGGTTAGCTCTCTTCCAGGTAGTCGTTATAAAACTATAAAATCTGTTGAGACGTGATGCAAATAAATGGAATGAGAAAATAAACCTCTAGCCAAGTTATCTATCCAAGCAATTGTGGATTTCACTATTTGTGTAGGAAGCACTTTGTGGGAAAAGTTTATGTATTTGAGGAGGAAGAAAATTGCGAAAGCACTTTCTAATATAAGATGATAACTAAACCTAGGATGCCTGACTTTCTACTTAAAAATACTCAAAATGTGAATCCCTACCTGAATCTCATTTCATGATGTGATGTAAACTATAAGATGCTTCCAAATTTTTCCTTCCATCTTTCTACAATTCAATGTCAGACCCTTAGTTTCTTGCAATAATAATTAATTGTTCAAGTCAGTTCAAGGCTCATTGTCATAAATAACAATAAGATGACCCTTAGCCTTTGAAATGTTGTTTATTTGTAAAAGGTTTTGTGAGGAATTGAATATTTACCCAATTCACCTTTAGAGAAAAATCCGAATTTCGGTTCAATTACTACTCTCGATATTGGAGAAAACATTAAAATATGGATGTGCTTGCTTCATCTATGTAGTTCATACATTATTTATTTATCCGTGATATCCTTAGGCTTGTTTTAAATTCAATCTCAAAATGTCTGGTGGACAATCATTGTTTATATATTTATAACATTTTAATTTGGAAAAGTATTTTCTTTATTTTATTTTATTTTATTTTTATTTTTATTTTTTTTTCTTTCCTCAAATCATTTGTTGTATGTAATTCCAGCAAGTTTAGTGGGTTGCAAATGTAAATAACGTTTGAATTAATTATTTAAGGATGGAAATTGAAATGACTTGCAAAGTAGCTCAGAAACTACTTTGGCATAAAGCAGTTACGTATCACGTATGATTGATTCTTGAGAATTTGCATTGGCAGGAAATCCGCCTTTGATTTAGTTGGGTCAGTTGGGATGGTGTCCTATAGGCAAGAACAAGATGTATTCAAATAATATTGATGATGCAATTAGTTATCATGCAATCCTTTCATGAGTAGTGACCCTTGTCTTAGTAATTCTACAAACTATTAAATCTAGTACCTCAATCATATTGTAAATGGAAGACAAAACAGTTTTTCATAACTTTTTTTGCAACGAAGACAATTTTTGATGTTGGGTTGATAATAAAATATGTATACATATATGTATATAAGTTTTAATGGGTTTGTCGCATGTCTTTATGTGATGCATGTCGGATTAATTTCAACTTGTATTACATGATATTCTATAAAGCATTGTACAAATATGTGTGTAGGAACTGTAATATAGATTGAATGAATCTGCGGTTTGGGTGTGGTTTATTTCATCACAAATTAAAGTAAATGATAGTTTCAGCCAGGAGCTCTCTGTATCCCAGCCAAAGAAAATGACGTCAGTTTAATACAGATTTGGTATTTCCTGATTACCTTACTGCAGGCTTTGTGCATATCTAATTGTTGCTTTTTATAGTGTTATAGCTTTTGTAGCTAGGTTAGTATTTCTTGGGATTACCCTTGCCATAAAGAATTTAAGAAGGATTAAATTGGTACTGCTTGAGTTTTAATTGGATACACTAAAGAAATTATACAAAGACATTCATATAAATACAAGATCAGTATTATTCTTGAATCCACATCGAGTCATAAACTTATAAACGTTAACATAAATGCATGAGTTAGTTATATAGACGTGCAAACGGTTTCTCAACTTTTTTATGCCTTTTTTTGCACATTCTCTAACGAGCAATCTATAGGTATTTTGTAATGATTAAATTGAGATTGAGATGCCTGATGACAAACTTCGTATTGGGAATTTCCCATTTTTTCGTCTCCTAAAATGGACAATTCATGCAACGCATGAATCTCGGGGGTTCCGGTTTTTTTTTGCTACAGAGCATCGGTCGGTTCATTCTAAGAATGTTTAATTGATTAGTTGAGTATTTCAAATCTAACCGAACGATATCTGTACATATCAAACTTTGCTTAAAAGCCAGATTTTAATTAATGACTAGTTTCATATGCAATAAAATGCTAACGTATCATTACATAAATGATTGTTATTAATTAATCTTCTGCAATCTTAAGCTGCAAACGTTACTGGTATTTAAATAATTTCTTGCATGTAATGTTATTGTTATTGCCTACTCAAAGAATTTATAGTTTACTTTATTCAACAAGGTTTATTTAGAATTCCTTGAAATTTACTCACTGAATTTTGTAATGCTTCTGCCGACAAACTTCTTATGATACGTGTTGTTTAATATCGTTGTGGTAGGATTCCACAAATGTTCGTGACTTTCAATTTCTACTTTATTATATCTGTTGATTCTGCTAGCAGTTGGATCATTCATATTGAGATGACTTTAGAAGTCTGACAAACAAAAGGAAGATTGCTGAATTTATTGAGCATAGAATAAAATTAAAGTTAATCTAAAACTGCTGTTTAAACTGCTGTTAGTTGTTTGTGAAAGTTTGTTGATTAAAGAACTAAAAAGTGTTTGGGTCAATTGCAACTCTTTTGTCAATCAATGTAGAACAATTTTTTAACTCACCTTTTTATAGAGTGGTTTACTTGATTAAATTAGATTCTTGGTTGTCAACCAGAATTCGCAACAAGAAAAAGCTTTCTCAATCTCATCTATAAAAAGCATGTTGTGCAACAAAAGAGATGGAATAAAAATGTAATTTGTTTCTGAGGACGAAGGTATTGAGCCACAACCACAAATTAAATCTCTTGAGTCCAAATCACACTGGAACATAAACCAAATACTATAACTAGATTTCTGTGGAGTGTTCATGAAATTGTGAAAATTACTTTCACCCCATTTAAGCAACAAGTAAAGTATGAAAGGATTTGTGTGACACTTTCCCCTGCCTTTGCACAGTTGTGTCTGGATTTTATTTGATAGAAGCATACGTTTCAGTAGAAGCATCAGTTGATATTGGGTCCATAAAGATATCCAATTAAGGGTTTTTGGATGAAATGCCTTTTGTCTAGAGAAAGTGAGGCAGTGGAGGATTGACAATTTAATTGTGATATTTGAGAACAATTTGTTTGCTTTGCTTTCTCTCGCAGATGCAAACCAAATCAAAGGTTTTAATTTGAACGTCAGAGTTTTCAATAATTATAGTGATATAACAAAGTTTGAAGGTTGTTTGAAAATGGGAGTTCACAGGGATTGGAAAAAAAGGGGGCTTCATTCCTTCACTAATTTTACCAACTTATTTATTCGTCGACAGGCTTCTCCAAATCAGAGTCAGAGTGCTAATAATAATGGATCTAAAAGAGGAAGCCCTTCAGAAGCCCAAGAAGAGGATTTAGAAGAGCCTATGAATGGGGTTGAGGCGGAGATTGAGGTCAATGATGTTACTCGAGAAGGACATGAAAAGGCAGATCCTTCACAATTCGAATTGCTTAAAGTACTAGGACAAGGGTCCTTTGGAAAGGTCTGGCCCCTTTTTATATGCTAATGGAGGAAAAGAACATGATTTTATTTATTTATTTTCAGGTGTTTTTGGTTCGAAAAGTCATAGGAAATGATGCTGGGACCCTTTATGCCATGAAGGTTTTAAGGAAAGCGACGCTCAAAGGTTAGTTTAATTGGTTTATGTAATTTATTCAAACTATTCATCTCAAAGGAACAAGTCGTTTTTAACTTACCGTAAACAAGTGTTTTTTCGACTCTCGGCGTCTTTTGTCATAGTGGTCTATACTTTTGGTTCAACTTTTCTCGAGATTCAGTGATTTATGTTTGTGGGTTGTTGACGTTTTTTGTCTTATGTAGTACTCAAAGACCACTTAACTTAACTAAAAACCTTAAACTCTACGTTTTATTTAATGACAAGATTTTACAAAATAGCTATTTCTTTTATCCATGTTGTAAACATTTTCACTTGTTACCCTTGCTTTTCTCTTTCCACAGAAAGAAAGTTATTGTTTTAGAACGTTTTATTATGTTTTCTCTTAAATTGTCCTGATATTGGTGACTTGCTAAGGAAAGATAAGTGATTTTTGTAAAGAAGCTCGTAAGAGGTCTATTCATCATTTCCTACCACGCACTTTACCTTGGTCTTTTCATCGATTATTGTTGGGTTTTATTGTTGAAGACAGTGTTTATGTGATGGATGAGTTCCATTATTACTTTATTGTTATTTACACATGAATATATTTTCTTAATTATTTTGAGCATTTTTGATGCCTTTGTGATTTGTACCAAAAATAACCTTATCCATTGCCAGTTAGATTACCTTAAACCCGAACTTATCACTGAGTTCCTTAGACCAAATGAACTTTTCAAAATTCAATTTTTGATAATTTGCCAAATAGTGTTGGTCACGTCCTGAAAATGTGTATTAAAAATCCAAAATTTTTTCTTGGAACCAACGGTCTCCCTTTGTGATTTTAGTACATGTCACCCCCACCGGTCACTACCAAACAAGCCAATCTTGTCAGATATGAATTCATTCCAAATTTCGTTAGAATTCGTGAATGCGGTCTAAAGTTATCGCTATTGCACACGCACACAAGCAGACATGATGGGTAAATAAGTCTAAAAAAGGCTAAAAAAAACTCAAGAGTAAAGTGCAGAAGTTGTGACAATAAAGGAAAATTTAATTATCACAAAATGCCCTAAAATTCCATTTTCAATGGAAATTGTTGATATTGTTTTGTCATTTCCTTCGTCTTGTCACATTGGGTCCAACTAAGTATGTTGTTGCTCTTCAATCGAAATCTCTGGGGAATTTGTACGTTTCAATGATCAGCAGCAAGGAAGCTTTTCCTGAACGAAATAATTAATCATTTTTCTAAAAGTCTTTTCATCACACGTCAAGAATGATTTGGTGGAACTAGAAATGTGATAAGAATTGATACTAAAACACCACTTTCATAGGTTTGGTTTCGTTTAGAGGAATGATTAATACTTCTAATTTTTTGTAAAACAAAGGACGAGTTTTAAATTTGAATTTTGGATGGACTGAAAGAATTTTACGTCTGCAGAACTTCATTTACGTCAGAATATTTTTTCAAGACTCCCTAAGGGGTTGAGTTTTTGAAACTTAAGTTGTACCATTCTACAATTTCTTGTGAGAACTAATGAACTGAAAAGTTTAAAACCTTTGTCCTTCACTTTCATAGAATATTGCCAAAGAAAAGGTTTAACGGTAAGAACGTAGTAGGACTAATTAAGAGTTTTGCGCTCGCCAAAACTTTGATAAACAAAAACATTGGACTGTTTAAACGGATTTGAATCTGTCAAAGAAATCAGCAAAAGAAATAATGCGCAAAACTAGATTATCGAGGCATTTAGGTACATGCATATACATATAATTGTGAATGTTTATATGACCACATGGATGTGTTTAAATGATGAGCCTTGTAATCGTTAATTGTTTATTGACTTAATAGACACGAAATTGATCTTCATACTCATCAAAGAAGCACGTTCTTTTAAACAATCCAACTCTTAACATCTGTTGATTCTGTTTCATCACTTTATTGTCTTTGGCGATCATTCAATTGGCCAAGCAACCCGTCGATTAAGACAGTTTTATAACCTTGAAGATGTAAATGTCGTAAAACAAGAGTTTGAGCTACACAAGCTGCATAAGAGCTAATGAAGACTTTCACCTTGTGCTCATTCAATTCCTTATGTGACAATTTTGAGCCGGCTATTGGAAAGCTAGGTTTTACCCACCTTGTGTTGGTGATACGGTTTACCACTGAGGTGTGAACATATAATGAATGTCGAAAGTAATAGCGTGGATGAAAGTATCGTTTTTGCACTTAGTTGTAGGCATGGGTCCTATCGGGTTTATGGGAGTGGGTGTGTTTTCCTTTATGTCCTGCAAGAGACCGCATTTTCTACTCAAAAGTACTATTAAATACGTAATTTCATAGGTCATAAACCGTCTCGAGTTTTTTCTGAAAGTGAAACATTTGAGTGCTATTAGTTTCGTTAGCAAATAGTCAAATGTCAATAAGGCTATTCCATTATAATTGGACATTAATTTGTTGATTGACGCGTCTCATTAACTAATTTTGTTAGTAAGATGAGGGAACCACAAGACATAAAATTCTACTTTGAATTATCATAATACACTTTTTTGTTGAAACAAAGTAAAATGTTCCTTAGCCTTTTCCAGCTTGCAATCTCAGCCATCTTAGAGAAAGTTTTACTCTTCCAGATTGAGATAAAGGAGAATGAAAGTTGGTTCCCTACATTTTAGTGGTTGTTCAACCTCTCATTATCTCACCTCAGGGAATACAATCTCAAACTAATTGAGGCCGGTGGTAATCTTATTTTTAACTAAACTTTTACTCTAAATTGATAATCTTGTAAGACTTGGCCAGTTTTGAGAAACCAAGTAATAAAATTGTAAATATCAGAATACCTCAACTGTAAAGTCGCAATAGCGCATATTGCGTTGAAATGCCATGATCAATTTTTAAATCGGATGAGGAAATTGATGGACCAATCTTCTTTTGAAAAGATGTAATCAAAGTTAATAATTTTTTCATTTCCAGTTCGGGATCGCGTGCGAACCAAAATGGAAAGAAATATCCTAACCGAAGTTCAACATCCATTTATAGTAAAACTACATTACGCTTTTCAGACACTCGGAAAATTATATCTTATCCTTGACTTCCTTCGTGGAGGGGATCTTTTTACTCGTCTTGCCAAAGAGGTAATATGTAATACTAAAAATACTCTTTGTTAATGTTAATAAAAGGACGATTGAATTGCCTATGGTGGTTTTCAATCTCACCAATGAAAAACAGCTATTTGGCCTTATTAATATAAACTTAACTAATTGGACATTAATTTTCTATAAAAAGTTTGTGTCCTTTTAATCAAAAGAGTTTTCCTTCGCCAAACTTTCTTATACCATAGCTTATACGATCTAGATACATAAATTGAACGTCTTGAACCAATTAGGTTGGTATTCATCAATAAATGGATGAATCTAAAAACTAAGAGACACAATTTTTTTATCTGTTATTATACAATTAGCCTTGTAATCTACTTTTTGTGAGTCTCATTCCATCCATCTCAAGTACTATCCCAATATTTGTCATATCGTTTAAGCCAAACACTCGTCTTTCAAGTTCGTAATTGGAAAGGAAATGTTTTCAAATTTCGACCTGTAGCAAAGTCATTTTTGCTCTATTGTAAGTCTGAGAAAGGTTGGTTGTTCAAGACAACGATGAGAGATTCCCCGTGAACAGGCTTCTCTCTCATCTTATTTAATGCAAAGACTAAATTGAAATTGAGAAAGCAAATAATTTCCATCAATAGTTAGTTCCCTGCAGCTTTAAATGGCTTATTGATCCTTCTTTTGCTCTTTATCTTGAAGACTGGCCATAACATGTTATTTCCTCTGATCTTTTATTTACCGAGGAAATTATAGGATGCCATTTTGTACCATGTAAAATGACAGTGAACGTCATTGAAATTTATTAAATTATAAGTAAGCGAGAGAATTGGTTTTCCAAGGGTTCGTTGATGTTTTACGGTTGAGGGATAATTTCGTCACCAAAAGGTTTTTGCAATTTATTCCATCTGCTCGTGTTTGCATAAAGAGAACAAGGTCAGAGGAAAGATTGTTGGCGTTGTGACGATTTTTCTTGTTCTCAACCACAGCTTTTATGGTTCATACTTTTAAACTGCATCTTAGTAACAGCAAATCTTAAAGCATGACAGTTTATGTAAATGATAAAGGCTCTAAAGAAGTGTACTTGATTTCAATCTGCTTTTTACTTTCATCCATTCCACCCGGGGAGCTTTCTCAAAATTAAATATTTGCTCAACCATTGTCAACGTCAGGACTCCAGTCTTATTATTCATATTCATTTAGTAGATTGAATAAAATTCCAGTATAACCGCGACATTTTGTTGGTTGAGTATTTATTGATTTTTGCTTAATATTGCTCAAGTTTACTTTAACCCTCTTTGTTCAAAATGGCCAATGTTGGAGAGGGTTGTAAAAAACATGCTAAAACATCCAAAGCGTTGTGTTGTACATTGAATAATGGAATGTCAGTGAAACTATAGTTTGTGGAAGAAAGATAAGAGTGAAAGTGAATAATGGATGATGAATTGTGGCTAATCATTCCTCTTGCAGATAATGTTCACTGAGGAGGATGTCAAATTTTACTTGGCAGAATTGGCACTCTCACTGGACCACCTTCATTCCATTGGAATTATCTATAGAGATCTCAAGCCTGAAAAGTAAGTTGCAAATATTATGTGCAAATTTTAGCTTGATTCCCTTGCATTTTGCTAGAGGCTTTGCTCAAGCAAGAATGTGATTTAATTTCTTTTTTATTGATTGGGTTGGAATGACTTTATATCCTATATCTAGATTAATATCAAAGGGATTATTTTCGACTTATTTTTATTATTTTATTTTGAATCAGAATTTGAAACCGAAATAAAGAGGTTTAAAGCTTTAAAATCCTTTTTATTATTTACCGTACATTTGATTTATGTGTTGTTTTATTTAATCTATCCTAAGTGAAAGATAAAGTTCCAGCTAGATTTTCACGATACAATTCTGAATTCATGATTTATATTTCAATCGGAATGGATCTTAGATTATGCTGTTTGATCTCCATACAACCTGTTTATTTGTAAATACATATATAGCGTTTATTCATGTGAGGAGTAAAGCGTTGTTGAGCGTGGTGAAAGTTGAGAATTGAGAGAAATTTTTCTATCAGTTTGAATTACAAGATTCCTACTAAACTTTCAAACCCCGTAAAATGAAGTGGAGGTTAAAGAGAAATCCTTGATATTCCTTTCCTTTGATCTAAATACAAATCCTATTTGACGTTTTAAGTCATTCTACTTGAACCCCACACGAATTGTGCTTGAAAACGAAGGAGGATATGAAGGAAGGCTTGAAGGAATTGTAATTCCATAATGAAGACTGTGTAAAAGACTTATTTCATGTGAAATGAATCCTACTCCAATTTCACCCAGTTGGGCATTAAAATTCTTATACATTTCATGCAAAGGAAACCTGAGTTATTTGATCTTACTTTCACCATTGTTTACTATCCTGTTTATTGTCGGTTGGGGCCTTATTACGACACTCGTGAAAGTTATGAAATTTAATTTATGAATTCCGCTCTGATTTACATTGGTTCCTGGAATGTTCCAAAAAAAACACAGGTTTGATCTGGATTTCATGGATTAATGATTCCCTTGTTTAGTAGCCTTATCTACATAGGTGTAGTTTTGTAGGTGAGATTGATTACATTTGATGTTTATCTGGTGTTTTGGGTTATTTGTGTTTCATCCTTGGTTGACTTGAAATTGGTATTTTCACGGTTTCGTTGTTCTATCTGTTGTTCAAACAGGTTGTGCATTCAAAGCGTCTCGTTAGTTTGCAATTTGCAACTTTTGGTTGATTGTAATAACCGTTTTTATTTATTTGCGATGCTTTCTTTCATCAATTTGAATGAGAAGGTTTTCCGAGTAATTTGTTCCAACTTTTCTCCGAATTTTCAATTTAATCTTGTATGTACGTTCCTTAATCCCTCTGACAGATATCACTTTCTATAAGTCCCTAGTTGCTATTAATTGTAATAATTCCTATTTTGTCTGGTTTAATAAATGATTGTAATTTTCAAAGCATACTGAGCCTCACAACCATCATTTTGAATATTCTAGTGGATTATAGCTTTATTGGATTCGTCTAATGTAACGGAACATATTTTACAATCCTTTCCATTTTCCAGCATCCTTTTGGATTCCGAGGGTCACATTTCCCTCACAGACTTTGGATTAAGTAAACAACCCTTGGAGGATGAAAAAGCCTACTCATTTTGTGGAACGGTTGAATACATGGCTCCCGAAGTTGTAAATCGCAAGGGACACTCTTACGTTGCGGATTGGTGGTCTTTTGGCGTTTTGATGGTAAGCTTTTGTTTCTATTCAAATTACTTTTGGTTTGACTGATAACTTTAAATTAAAACTTTTCCTCGTGTTCCGTAACAATAATAATTAATCTTGTCTTCATGACTGGCCCTGTTATTGAATTGAAAGTAAGAGACTTTCACACTTTTTCTGCTTTGGACAATGACGTAAAAAGGCAGAGAAAGTAGGGCATGAGGGGTATTATAATCTAATATAATCCTTTGCTGTGAAATATTCTTTGTTGCTTCCACTGATATTTTGGGCTCAAAAGTCTAGCGTCGTGAGTCCTCTCTGAGATTAATCTTAATGTAAGGCCATTATTATAAGGAAAATTAGAACGGTAAATCTCCACTCTATGAGGTCATTTAAAGGGAAATAATTTGATTTATTTGAATTGTAATGCTTTGAAGGAGCATATGTTGGCATTTTTATGGAAATCTTGCCTTTTATGTTGTAGCATTATTTATTATAGGATGAAATATTTGATGCTTTTTTCAAAGGATTTATGAGACTTCTTCGGAGCTTATTATTTGTAACTTTAACCGACAGTCATGATAGATAAATATTTGACGAGATTCCTCTCTTGAGGGGTTTTGTTGGAAAACTGCTGTAATTTGCAGTTTCTTCAAACACGTTGATGAATTGTCAGCCATAAATTAAAAAATGTTTTATCTTGTCATTTACGATTCATTGTTGACTTTCAGTATGAGATGCTTACGGGGTCATTACCGTTCCAAGGAGCTAATCGAAAAGAAACAATGGTGCAAATATTAAAAGCAAAACTTGGGATGCCACAATTTTTGTCCCAAG
>JAAOWG010000461.1:0-17977 GCA_036491945.1 Paranurophorus simplex
CCCCCCCCCAATGAATGAAAGAAACGACGAGACAACCCTTTCAATTTGATATGCAAATGCATTGGAAATCAATTTTAATCCCCTTCTCTTTCTGGAATAAGTGCAAAACACAAAAAGAAGTCAAGAGAAAGAATGGTAACCGGTTCACCTTCACATTTAATCGGAAATGTTCATAAGCCCATTTACAAAGTATACAAAGTGATGTCATTATTATTACTTTTCAATTATTTTCAAATTTGTTTATTTTTCAGGCCAACAGTTATTATAACATTCATAACTCGTGATTCTACAAAGTATACCACAGAAACTAGGCAAAAGAAAAGTAAAACAGTCAACTCATTAGTTTGTGGTTTGCAGATTCAAACATGATTTCACAGCTTGTCTCCATTCTCATCTTTATTTAAATTGCACCATCTTATCTATTAAAGTAAATTATGCGAATGTAATTTATTTCAAACTGTCTAAACAAAGGGAAATGAGATGAATTTAAGTTTCCTCAATATCCCTCTAGTTACCTACTTTTAAAAGTTTAGTTTATCTAAAAAATATTTATTGCGCTATGTTTATGTCGTCTTGTCACGCAGTATTAACTTTGTCGGATTAAGTTAAGCTATTGTTTCATGTGAACGAAAGGAAGTTTTTAAAGAATGTCATCAAAAACATAAGAAGGAGTAATAAATATGAAGTAAGATAAATGATTAGGATATCAACGAAAAATGGCTATTTTAACAGGAAATACTTATAATAACAACAATAATAGTAATTTGGTGCAACAATGCATAATGTGAAATGAATAAAAATAAATCGACACAGTATGTCATTGTTATAAGTTCAGTACCGTCCTTTAGATTATTATTAAATATTTAATTCATTCATCTTGTTCGGAAAGAGTGTGTATGTAAATGTCAAGCTTGATTAGGTTTGGGAATGTTTTTGTATAATTTCATCAAATCCTATTAAAATTAATTTGTCTGCTCGAGATTACTTAATTACAAATGAAATTATTTACTTTGAGATTTAAGAACCATTGTCTACATAGTTGCAACAAATCTATCAATCACTAGAAAAAAACTGCTGGAGATTGAATCTGAATTTAATGCAGCAACCACAGATTATTTAAATAGTACACTGACATGGCTCCTTCATTAACAAATTAAGAAATGAGAGCTCAGAAACGGTAATTTAAATTATTTTTAACGCGCAAAGGAATTGGCTGCCTGCAGAACAAACATAGCATTTGGCTTAATTTCTTTCATTTTCGAATATGATGCTTCATTTTTATTACAACATACTACATACCCCAAGTTGCCAATTAAGATATGTATCTGACAAAAAACAAACAATGAAATTGTAAATACTCGAACGTGGAAGGAGTCACGATTGAGCGTATTACTTGAACACTTTCAGCTCAACAGAAAACACATGTATTATTGAGTTGATTAGTGTTTAGGGGGCATTATTCTAAGAAGCCTTAACACCAACAAGCCCGATGGTTACATATTTAGATCGTTATACTCAAATTTGTGTAAACACAGGTCGCAAAAGTTAAAGCATTTTGATTTTAGCCAGTCCTTTATTTTATAAAATTGGCTATGTTCAGAATTACATGTACAATAGTATGAAATGTTTTGCTTTGCTGAAGCTAACCCAAATCTGTCTCATAATAAATAGAAGTGAGGATGACCCCGTGTTAAATGCTGTTGAGATTTTTTGACAATGATTTGACATGCGTCTGCAATAAATGTGTTGGAATGAACTGTCTTACGAAATGAAGATTTCCCCTAACTTGAACCTTTTGTAAATATAAGAATAGTTGAAGCAGTGCCAAAAACGCATACTCGTACAATCCTATCCTTGTACATATCATCATCTACATAGCATTTAAAATTTTAAGCATTTCCAGAGTCTTCATAAAACTGCCTCAACTCTATCTCATTTTTAGGTTTTCATTGAATTGAAGGCTTTGCGTCTATCTTCAAAGAAAACGAACTCAAAACCAAGATCATTACTTGGTTTTGTTCAGTCAAAAAATACAAATTATGAGAAAAGGCTACACTTTGTCATTTTCAATACAATGCTTCTATGGATTACTTCATATCAATGTCGTTCAAGTACTGAAGAATCTATTATTACGAGCTCCTAAAGCACGGTTAAACATGACAGATATAAAATACAAAGCAAATATGGATTTCCAACCACCCAATACACCACACATCTAAGGATGTGAATAAAAATATTACTTATTACAAGCATAACATTCCAAACGGATGATCTCATCACGTCATCATCATCAGTACAGGTAAATAGTTTCAACAATCATCTAACCATAACGAAATAGGGTTCTGATGCAGCTACAAAATTAAGAAAACTTAAGATTTTCCAGCTGGATGAATAATGTTTCATGTTAATACAAAATATTTTAAAAAGCTATTTCCAACATGTGCAGAATTTACTCCAGGTTTCCATAATGTTATATAGTCTGCCATATTTGTGAAAATTGGTTAACTTTTTATTTACTTGTTGTCTTGCTTCATGGTTTTGTGACTAACAAAAGAAAAACGTTGTGTATGTAAGGATTACTTAAATGGAATGAGGCGCAGGATTCGCAAAAAATAGTTAGGATTCATACATGTATGAAACTATGAAAATAGGATTTTAGATTATTGTAAAAAATAACCTTCAAGTATTATATAAATATTACATGAATATTACGTTTGAATTAATGGGGTCAAATGCTTTATAAATAGGAAACCTACATGACTAACTTGTGCATGTATTTATTTGTGATTTGATTTCTTACCATCCTTAAAGTTGTTGATATTTGTATTTAACGACATCAATTCATCAAAGTTCCAACACATATTTATCAGCACAAAATGACAACAAATATGATAATACTTGGCTGTCTTTTTATGTCTTCGTTATCAATAGTTAAATAGTTTCCATTTTATGAGCTGTTTATTTGTCACAATTGAAAGAGAGGCGACGGTACACTGCTTTTACATGCCTAATTTATAAAAACTGCATTTTCTTAATTAACAATTTCCTTTAACACAATCCAGCAAAACACATTAGGACTTACCATCTCATTAAAATTTAGTGAACAAGCATTGAGAGTCCCATAATAATTGCATGCAATCGAGTAACCTTGTTGAGTAAGGACATTTTAAATCAAATTAAAATATTTAATTAAAATACATTTCCAATTAATTCAGTGTCGATGTATTGTTTCAAAAATATAATGAATAATCTACCTCAACACTAAACGCTTTAGCTTGCCGATATTACCAAATTTCAATGGCATACAACAGTAATTTTAAAATGACGCTGTAAACATTAAATATTCTTGGCTTGCACATTCAATGCTGTTTCAATCATAATTATGTAATACCTGGGCCTCCTTTTATTTTTAATACATTATGGTATCAGAGAATATCCATCACAGCTCTGAACCAATTTGTTCATCGTTATTAATAGAAAAAACCAGAAATGAGTGTCGAGCCGTGTCAGAACATTAAATGCTCAAGAT
Organism: Paranurophorus simplex; assembly: GCA_036491945.1. Classification (NCBI taxonomy): domain Eukaryota; kingdom Metazoa; phylum Arthropoda; class Collembola; order Entomobryomorpha; family Isotomidae; genus Paranurophorus; species Paranurophorus simplex. The sequence continues at coordinate 3,530 of JAAOWG010000461.1, forward strand.
CCTTAAATCTTCATTAATAAATTGCAACAATAAATAATTACAAACAACCTCGTAATAGTTGATGTGGTTTTGTACCATAAATTCATTCATGGTTTCTTATCAAAAAAAGCTCCAAAAACCACAACCGCATTCTCCTCATTGTCTTAATCTTACAACTCTTATTATCTTATCTACTGGAATACTATTATTGGTCAACCCCTTATTTAATGGCAATTGTACTTACCCATTATAACAAACCGTTCCAGAAGAATTCTTCAAAATAAGGGCAGTTTGGGATGGTTTTTGGCAGTTTCAATTCCCTCAAACAAACTTGAGTCTTTAAATAACATTAACTATCACTCCAGAAAAGGATCCAACTAACCTTTTTAATTGTTTTTATACTTGTTCACTAAAATTTATTGCAGATCAACTGCCGGTTTTGAAATAATATGTATTGACTAATCAAGTCTATCGCTTTACATCCACAGGGCGTGGGATTTTATTGGATTTATCAGAATGTGTTGCTTTGGTTAAATTCTAAAGGTTTAGATTGCTATTCCTCAAGAAGGACAGACAAAATAAGGTCCCTAAAAACTCAGGATAAGGTACAAACGAAGAAAGTAAAAGTAAAAGCAATTTAAGTGAATGTATTTTATGTTTGAAGAGACCCAACCTTAAATGTTCTTTAAAATGTGAATGATGTTGTTGGTTCCCTAGCCTAGTAAGTAAATGGCTTTTGGGGATTGTATTTAGTGTGGTATGGATGGTAAAGTGATGATGAATAAGGATGGGAGCGAGCCGCACCAAAAAAACACCAAGAGAAATATAGAGAAGCAAACATCACAAACGTTCAAACGCTAAGAGACGCTTCCTCAGATCATCAGACCAAACAAAATCCAGAAAACCTACAACAAACAATGAATGATTTTCTTTTTTAAAAAAATAGCTGTAAATGTAGAGACGCATTGAAGTTTGAAATGAAGGATTTGCAAAGCGTTGGAAAAGCTGGGAGTTGTTAGAGATTTTCATGAAGGATCCCGATCCAACCTAATTTCAACGAGAAAGGAGAGTCCATGAATGCAAAGGCTTTCTTTGTTGCAAAATTTAGAATTTAAATGATACTAATGATACTCAGCAAGGGGAGAGAGCTTGAAGGCGGTGAAATGTTTCTGGAAACTTTGGACTGCATTTTGAATAAATTAAATTGTATTTTTTTTCTGAAAAGACGCAATCCATACAATAATAATGGTTGCATAAAAAGTCAAAGGGTGAAGGATATGGTTACATTAATTTCATGTAATTTCACGATTTGAAACATTGCATTGCCAACAAATAGAATTACATTTAGTACCATTTTTAAATTGAACGAAATTAAGGGAATCCAAACGCTACGGGTCGTAATTAATTAATATATGTAGATCCCTTAATACAAAAAAACGTAATATAAAATTTTTACAGGTGAAATGGGAAACATAATGTTTATTTTCAGGTTGAATAATTTGGCATTTAAATAAAATACATTGTGGGTTTATGAATTTAATGAAATTGAGTAAGCAACATAGCTTAGACGTACAAATATTTGTCGTTAATTCCAAACAAAATTAGCTTGAAGATTAATTAGTAAATTTGATAAAGAAATTGTTAATTGAACCATTAAACTTTTCTTTTAGTTTTACTAAAGGGAACTATATAAACAGCCAAAACTTGTTGGACTTATTCTGTTTTCTAATGTCAAATATGTGTTAGTTAAGGTAGAATTATCCATTTAATTAGATGAAGTAATTCATTGAATCAGCTTTTCGACACCCGTTCGAACTGCGACAATATTTCGGTGTAAAAAACTCATTTTTCTTAGTCATTATCTGACTCTCCTTCACTAGAATAACAAGTTGTTGTAGACTGTCTCATATAAGGAGCTGCAGTAATTTGCCTAAAGTTATAATAAAGAATAAAATTCTACAATATACAACAATTATTAATTTCTAATGGATTCATACCCTTGTCGACGATAGTGACTTAGCCACTCTTCAACCATTTGAGCTACCAATAAAGGCCGCTTTTGAATTCGTTGTCGTGCTACCATTATCCCATTTTCAGTGAAAGCAATATCTAACCATTGACTTAAAATATATTCTTCTTTCCCAATCTATAGAACAAAAAAGAAAGAAATTAATTACTCATTTAATTATTTTTTGTCAAGTAGGATTTTACTTCAGATTGTGTTAGAAATTGAATTGGCAGAATCGCTCCTTCAACAGTTGTTAGGGGAAGATAAACGGATCTCTCATTGATGTCTTGAGCACCCAGTTGAGATGCAGAATCAACCCTTGTCGTTAGCGGATCACAATCTGGCTCCATTGGAATTAGAGCCGAAAAATGCCCTCTTGTATAACCCAATGCAATTGGCCACCTCCAACAAAAGCTTGGTTCCCATAAAAAAGGTAAATAAACTCCTTAATGAAATAATAAATTTAGTTATGAACAACACTATCTAAATAGTATGATTGTAACCTTCATAGCGTGCAAATCCTATAGCTTCTCCTCGGAAGCTCTTTACGTACTTGACACCATAAACAATAATTGGACGTCTTAGGATGTGGGCTAGTGCAAATATGTGAAGCTGTTCAAGACTAGATCCAGGCTGGCTGGCCAATGATAATAATTTTGCCCAATCGGTTGAGCATTGTGCTTCGTTTAGACTAAAATTAAGATGTCTAGCATGAAGTAGCTCGCTTTCCTTCCAACGTTGATAGAACCTGAAAAATAGATAATACAGCATCAAATAATTGCTAAAACTTTTATTTTATTCGAAAACTTACTGTGTGGCACATTCATGAAGGGAATCAGACAGAGCTCTTCTGAGGCCATTTTCTCTATCAAAAATTCCCCACGTAGCTTGTAAAATTGAGTCAAGAAGACAGTCCCCGGCCGAGCGATTCCATAAAGCGTAGAGTCGAGAGTTTAATTGTTCAGTTATTTCAAGAGACCAATTTATGATTTGTCCATTTTCTAATTCTTTTTGAACATCACGATCCAAGATTTCGTCAAACAACGTTTCCTGTGTCTCTGTACCCATATCATCGATTTCTGCAAATATAATAAATAAATAAATAAATCGGATTAAAAATTGAAAACAAAATTTAGATAGCCCAAGCTACCTGAAGGCAGAGTGAATGTGACAATTTCTGAAGTAAAATGGCAGCGAAGAGTTCCTTTTCTTGTGCGAATTGATGCCATAGCATGACGGCGTATTTCAACAGCAACCTAAAAATTACGAATTATATTAACACATAAACTCATAATTTCCTTTTTAAAATTAATACAGACTAATTGTAAAGTTTGTTGTCGAAAAGATATCAGTGATGATAACTTTAAATTTGCCAATGTAAGGTTTACAATACAATGCATTAATTTTTAAGAAATATCTTACACTTGGAGCCACATACGACGGGACTCGCTTCACTACGGGTGTACTACCATCAACCTGAGACAGCAGAATTGCTAGAACATCTTCTTGGTGAAACCTAAGTAAACAAAAAAAAGAAACGTTTACCAACATGAAACTAAATCAAGTAAAAATACCTCAATGCTAAATGTATCAAAGTAAATCCAATGTCGAAAGCAGAGGTCCTATCAAGAACAAGAACTTCTGCTTCTGTAAGCTGCCTCGCAGGATCTCCTCCAGACGCTAAATATTCTTCAACAGCTTGAATATTTCCATCTACAGCACCACAACAAGCATCCAACCATTGTCGATCTATCTCACTTCCATGTATAAGTCTCAATCGCAATGCATCCGCATAATTAGTATTCACAGCACTATCGTCATAATCGGAAGTTTGAAAACTTGGACTACAGTTATTACTGACTGCTAAAGATAAATCCGCCAAGGATGGAGAAATCACAGAATCTACGCAAATATTTGCAGAAGAAAATAAGCCATCGTTGACAATGTCACTAGTCGCTTGGTCACTCAATCTTGAACATGTACACATTACACATTTAATGGAACGAGGCCAGTTATCATAGGTGCACACTGGACACGTCCATTTCTCTTGATTATTAGAATTATTAGCATTGTTTGGACTGTTGGATCTAGAACTAAACTTTTCAGCACCTTTAGGGAAATTATTTTTGGTTGGGGAACTCGCAGGGGAACAATTTGGTCTTTTGGTTGGAGTTGAATCACTACAATTCGCAAAGTCTGAGATCTTTAGAGCTTCTTGTATAATTCTTGGACTGTGTTTTTCATCCTCCATTCTGAAGTGCAGGAGAAATGTATTTTTCTACTAATCAGCCCCTTGTTGTTGTTGTTACACCCAATCTACAAATTTTTAAAAATAAAATAACTTTCCACTTTTGTCCTAAGAATGGAACGATGTTGTGTTGCCAGTACAGAAGGTGTTGCCATTCTGTGGCGCTCTCCCAAATTCTTTTCTCATCTTTGGCTACATTTGCTAAGGGCCGATGACAATAATTGGGAGGACCAGGTTCGAATCCGTATTAAGTCACATTTTTTTTGTTTTTAAATTATTCCCACTTGTTTTTTGGGGGAGAACACTTGTGGGATTGAAAATGCCCTAGTTTGATTGAATCATAATTTACACGACCTTGTCCTAATATTGTTGAAATTATTGCAAGCAAATCTAGTTGCAACAAATTTATCCAACAACGAATGAATTTCTCGTCTCTTTTTCGTCGTCCATTCTCGTCAAACTTTCCTCATTCTCGAGAAGCATGCGAAACCATGAAACCATTTGCAAATGATGTCTATATAGGATACCAAAAAAACCAGCTTGTGTTCTGCACAAGAGTTTGCATGGAGTGTAGCATCAATTTTATATAAAAGTTTAATATCAAATCTTGGATTTAAATATCGACACGTTGTTCCATTTTTTTTAAGGATCAAGTTGGTTGGCTATTGATTGCTAACAATCACTCTTGTAGACTCGTTTTAAGGGGTAATTCATTCATATTTTAATACTTGACTCCAATTGACCTTTAAAATTGATAAGAGGCTTTACTCGGCTTTAGAAATTATCTCTGTAATAAGTTATGTTGAGTTAAAGTAGGAATTCAACTGGATCTGACTACTCTCTCTCCAGGCTTCGTATTTCTAACATCAAGAGAAATCTGATACTTCAAATGATAAGAAATTCGTTCCATATTCTAATCCAGCTTGTAACTTTATTTAAATGTATTTTATAAAATGACAGAATAGTGTGACTGTATGGCTGTGAACTTTACAGAGATTTATTATTAGGGAAGTTAGCTTTTTCCATTTCAGTATTTATCTCATCTCAAGTGAGAGCTCTTGCACTACTGCCCAAGGTAAGATTTCTTTGTTTGTCATTAAGAAAATAACGCAACTTGATGTGGAAGTGTGTGGAAGTAAAAAAGAATGACTATTTAACTGGGCATTCTTTGGCAAGTGACAGGTTTTTCCATTGGCATTGTGATAACCTTCGCCTTGACATATTAAATCCATATCTTAGCCAAAACATCAATAACAATGGAATACAATTCACCTTTTTTACATTTGTAAGGAGTTGCATATGAGGATGATACTATATGTATACTTCTCATTTAATGGGTGTTCATTGTTTTACTGAATTAAATGACAAAATGTTTTCCTCTGTGTAATTCACATGCCTTTTCATTAGAATTTTTTTAAAAAACAGTTTTGTTCTCTTATCTAAATGAAAATGAATTTCCTCAGGATAATTAACATAGTCTCTCAAAACCAAGTTACAAAGAACTGGCGTGAATCGATTGTATAATTTTTCCAGACACGGTTCTCAGTATTGCGTGTCAAATGTCAACCGACCTAGATTATTTCACAATGACTTTTTACATTAGAATATCAAATATCTCCTCATCGATTTCCAATCCAAAAGAATTTATAAACAACCGTTACTCTAAAATCATGAAACGGTTCTCAAATATACAAGTAACTTGGAATGACAAATGGTCTCAGAATTTAATCATTACAATCTTTAAAAAAAATGCTTCATGCCCCCAGTCTGGAATATTTACGTAACAATAACAATAATATCCTTTTACGTTCTTTTATTTTATCGCCCACTTCTCCTACCCACCCCTTTAAGGTGACACCTCAAAAGCAATCCCTTCCCAATTATTGACAAGAGTCAAATAAGAGTTTATAGCTTGACTACAACTCATGCAAGTTGGGGGTTGTTGGTTGCATTTAAAAATGTAATAAATTGTTACAGCATCAGTTGCAATGGGGACTGGGGACTAATAGCATTTTACTAAGGTTGAACCAAGAATAAATTAAAAGCTATCAAAAAGCCTTTCAGTCCCTTCTTGTTCATAGGTCTTGTTGGTATCATTAAAATGTAATTAATCAAAGATGAGGAAAAGGTGAGGACACTTTATGTGTGGCAGTTGCCCCTTATCACGATTTCCATGGCAACAGCAATAGCAAAGCAATTTGAACACTTGAAATCACCATTTGAGAGATTTCAATTGCTTCAGTATTTTTTAAAATATTATTTTGAAGGGTTGAAGGATGTCGCTGGAAGGGAAAAGGATCAATTTGGATGAACCAAGATGGGATCAAAGCACTTATTGGGGTCGATGCAAACACTTCTTCAATACAACGAATCCCTTAAACATTTTGTGTACTGGGAAGGAATTGGATAAGGCAAAAGACATTGTTCTTCGATACAGGTAAAGGGACAAGGTTTTCATGTAGCTTCATAATCTTTTTCCAGGAATGGAGAAAATTTAAAATTGTCTGAAGATGAATTATGGAAGGCTAAAACCATTTATGACTCTGCCTTTCATTCTGATACTGGAGAAAAAATGGTTTTAATTGGAAGAATGTCGGCTCAAGTTCCATGCAACATGGCAATTACTGGAAGTATGCTGACATTTTACAGGTAAATTATTTAAAAACTTGAAAGCCTGGCTAAATTTTTAATTTAATGATCTCATCTCTGAATAGAACCACCCCAGCAGTTGTATTTTGGCAATGGGTTAACCAGTCTTTTAATGCGATTGTAAATTATTCAAACAGGAGTGGTGATTCTCCAATAACTATACCGTAAGATAACTTTGTTTGATCAATTTCTATCAATTTCAAAGACATTCATGCCTTTCAGACAATTAGGAACGTCATACGTTCTAGCTACTAGTGGCGCATTGGCAACAGCATTAGGCCTAAATAGTTTAGTGAAGGTAACATTTTTTTTGGTTTCCTTTCAAACCCAGATGACAATTAATTTTTTTTCTGGATGTAGAAAGCTCCCCCATTGATTGGAAGATTTGTGCCATTTGCGGCGGTGGCCGCTGCGAACTGCATTAACATTCCTCTGATGCGCATGAAGTAAGTTATACATATTCTGGCAAAGAGTATGGGAAAAAGATTATCATGTTAATTTCACAAACATAATAATAACAATTGTTAAAAAATAGAGAAGTAAATGATGGTGTACCGGTAGTAGATGAAAATGGTAACAGGATTGGAGAGTCAAAGACTGCAGCAAAGACGGGGATTGCGGCAGTGACCATTAGTCGAATCCTGATGGCTTCACCTGGAATGAGTACATACTAAATAGAATATTTATCATTTTGAGCAGGAAAAGGGGCGCATTATTTGCTTTGTGGGTGCTAACCATCTTTCAACGTTATCACAGTGCTTGAAATTTAACGTTCCGCAATCTATCATAATTTCTGGGGACTACGATTAAAGGTGCAATTTAATTTCAGAGAGATACGAGATGGTGTCCCTGTAAATGATGCGGAAGGAAATCGCTTGGGGGTCTCTGGAATTGCTGCTAAATCTGGAATTACACAAGTTGTGTTATCTCGTATTGGAATGGCTGTCCCAAGCATGGGTACAAGGGGGCTTTGTATTTTATAGCTTATACATACTGCTTCAATTTCCTGCTTTCACTCTTGCACTAAATTGCTTGCTTGAGGATGTGTAGATAACTTTTTTGGTGAAAAGTGTATGCTTGATTATTTACCCTATTTTCCAGTTATACCACCCATCATCATGAATCATCTGGAAAAGAAAGGAATTTTACGAAGATTTCCTATCATTGGAGCACCATTACAAATCCTACTTTGTGGTCTATGTCTCACATTTGCGACGCCAATGTGCTGTGCTCTCTTTCCACAAAAATCGTCAATTGCAGTCTCAAGATTAGAACCAGAAATTCAGGTATTTCTTTTTTTCAACTAATCCAACACCTTTTACCAGTTGCTTTTTGAAAATAGGAGAAAGTCAAGAAGCTGCCAAATCCTCCATTAGTCCTGTACTACAACAAAGGACTGTAATTGGTCTTCAGTCCAAAACATGGTGATGTGAAGATTGCCCAAGATGGAAAAAATGTCGCTTGATTTTTCCAAATTTTAAAAACTTTCCCAATAGCACTTCCATCTTTTAAACTCTTATTGTAGAAAATTTGTCGTGGGATTTAATATATTTTAGCCATCATCTTAAGTCCATTTTCCTTGTTCAATAGTTAAGTAATGCCCATAACCTTAACAAAGGTTAAGTTACAACCTTTGAGTAATTTTAAAAGTTCCTTAAGATATGTTAATCAAGACAACAAACCCGTACATTTTTAGGCAATGCCCTCCTTGTGTACTCGTCACTGATCAAAATGGTGCTCTTTAATTTTTAGCGTTGGTGATCGTGAAACCAAGTAGCGTCATCATACAAACGGTTAGTCATCCTGTAATTCCGTGTACAGTTATTATAGTCAAAACAGTAGCTTAATTTGATCTGCTGATGAAACAGTATACATGTGAAGTGATCAATACTAGTAGTGAGATATCATCGTGTAATCAAAATATTTAAGAATGCGTTGACGCTGTTTGTTGATATACTACAAGTAGAATATATATCAATCGACAAATAACTTGACAAGTGTTCATTACATATTATTATTTGTTAATAATGAGGATAACAATCAGTGTTTGCTCTTCAAAGGAATAATAAATCCGACAATAAGTATAAACTTCCTTTATTTTAAAGAAAGGTCACAACTTTCCCATCAACATTTCCATCCCTATTCATAAAGCCATGGATCTTCCACGGATTTCCATTTAATTTGCTCTTCAGGCTTGAACCAAAGATTAATTTCCTTTTTCGCAGAATCCACAGCATCAGATCCATGAATGATGTTGCGACCAACTTGAATGGAATAGTCCCCACGAATTGATCCAGGAAGGGATTTTGCAGGGTCCGTTTCTCCCAGCATTTGACGCCCAGTTTTTACCACCCCAAGCCCTTCCCAAACCTACAAAAGATGGAATTACTATTAAATATTTCATTAAATTATTATTTCAAAAAATCCACCTTACCATTGGAACCACAGGACCAGATCCCATGTACTTGACAAGGCCTGGGAAGAATGGTCTTGCTGACAAATCCTCATAATGTTTTTTCAACAAGGCTTCATCTGCCTACAAAAAAAAGGTTTTTAGCTCCAGCAGTAGCAGCATCCATAAAATGTCAGCCATTTGCCACGAGGCACTCTTATACTTACCCACATAAACTTCATGGCTACGAGTTTAAAGCCCTTTTGTTCAAAACGTTTAATGATCTCGCCCACAAGTCCTCTTTGGACCCCATCGGGTTTGATCATGATGAAAGTTTGTTCCCTTTCTGGAGACATGATGATACAAGTTGAGGGCGAGGTCAAATCACAAAACTCAGACTTTATTTCACTAGCTGTGAATGGGATGAAGGTTGGGAGTAGAAAGAACCAGAGCACCCAACCGGCCGGCATAATAACACATAGATGAAATACAGAGCAGGGTTTTTTATTATTATATCTTGTAGATTTCAACACAGTCCAAGGGGGTTAGGGGGTTTCAACACACTTTGGGGTAGATGAGGTTAGGATATTTCCTTTGTTTCAGACCACCGCAGCTCATGTCCTTACTCCACAATTCACCGCTTCCATTTGCTCTGGAATAACCACTGGGAAGTTCATACACACATTGTTCACGTCCTGGGAACACGGGTTTGCAGGGGTTCTGGAAATGTAAAGATAAGTCAGTACACTACAAAGTAAGGGCCTCTTTATACTTACCAAAGGAGAGAGGAAGTCGGTTTGATAGATGCTGGCAATGTTGGCACTTCGACGATTATACGGTCCTCCATAACTTTGGTTCCAGCGATTACAAAGATCTCCGTAAGGACCTATCAAGGGAAGATAAGATATTTATATGATACTTTGTAGATTGGGAATTACTTGAATCCTTGGGTCCAATGGTCCCAATGAGGGTTCCAACTGTACAGCTAACAAAATGAAAAATTTATGTATATATTCCTCCGTACATATGAGACTTAAATGTTACTTGTCGAAACTCTTGTTGACAGTTGACCAGTTGTCATTCCCTTCCCTCGAATTTGTAAAATAAGGATTCAAAGTCATCCCACACCCATTTCCTTTGTATCCCCCCAAATTCTGTTCTGGAAGTGATCAATTGTCGGTTTAAAAGTAATTTAAGCGGAATGCCAACTTACCGGGACAGCCACGTGTAAAATTGTCCATGTTTCAAGATGTTCTGTAATGTGTGTAATTTATTTAGATGGGAAATGGGAAATGAAATGAAAAGCGACTTTTGTACTTTTCCTTTAAAAATTCTTGTGAAGCTGTTGCCCCTTGTTACCCTTTCCAATGGCTATGCGCCTTTGGTGTTGAACTTTTATTAAGAGGATGTTGGGTCAATATTCATTGATTAAACAAAGATTTAATTTGTGCAGCACACCATGTGGATGTAGCTGCAGTCAGGATGAATTTTCAACGCTACTCTCTCCTTGGATATGGAAATTACATGAATTAATGTCAAAGACATAAAAGGAAGGACAAATTATAAGAGATGACAGTTACGTCACAGTTTTCCGTGTTTATATGCTACAACAGAGTTTACAGAGTTTACATAAGGAAGTATGTTTGTTATTTTGTCTCTTGAAAATAAAATTGTGAGATCAATAAAAATAATAAATCCAAAGAATCTTAACAATTGGAATGAAGGAAGGTGACAACAATGGAATGAGAAGACTTTCTCAATTATCTTGTCCTATGTTGAATAAAAATGATTTCCATGCTAAAGATATGATCATTATGCACTGGTGACAGATGAATAAGCTCGATGGGAAAATTGATGTAGCAGTTGGATACTGCAAATATGAAAGAGAAATGGCCAATTACCATGTGGCTAATGTTACATGCAGCATGATTACACATTTGTATAACATTATTCATAAGAGGTAAGTTCTTTATTCAGATTTAAGCTATACTTGTAAAGCATGAAAGTGAAATGCTACAAGAATAGAATAATTAGTAATCAATTGATCAATCTTCATGCAAGGGATTTAATATACCTCGCATACTAAAAAGTCTTGTACAAGAAGGTGAGAAAAATGAAGAGCCCAAACACTCATTTGTCTTCCACTTTAATCACTTTAGATAACAATAATCAACAATCAATCTAATGAAAGTTTAAAGATTATCGAAAGTTATCAAAAAGCTTAGCATTTTACAATGAAAGTGCGTAGCTTTAAAATTAAAGAAACTCAAGCGATTGATTGATGTAGAGAGACCATAATAATGTTTATTTTTACTCTGCCTTTAAATGGCGTACATGAAGATGAGAAAAAAATTAATTAAAAAAGCCTTTTGCAAGTGGATATTATAGAGTGTTGGGTGATTATTCGATTTTTGGTGATTTCATATCCGATTGCATAAAAAGATGATTTCAAAATTTTAATTGCATAACAACCTCACTCATACAAGTGCTTTGAACAATGTAATCTTAAAACTCCAAGATAATGCATTCTATATTGCACCAATAATCATAGTTGCATTCAAAGTTCAAACACCACTTATGAATTACAATTACTACACATCTATTGAGACTTGATTGATATTTTTACCATTGTCTATTAATTGTATTGCAGTACAAGAATTCATGACTCTTCAAATTGAAATAGCAAAGTCATCATTGCAGAAATAAATGCTAATTGTATTGACATGAGGATATCCAGTTATCCTATATGATAATAACGTTCTGAGGTTGACTCTAAAAAATAAGTGAATTTAATGCTCTAAAAAATTTTGAAAAAACACATGTACATATGTATATTATTCAGTTTCATGAAGGAAACGGAAAGTCATTCTTTTCAACGCTGTGCTTACTATCCCTTCAATCCCTTCATTTACTTTGCAAACAAGATTGACGATAATTTTCACCGAGTGTACTAGACAATCTTAAAGTTTTTAAACTGATACTAAATACGAGCTGAATGAAAGAATGATACAATTTTGAATTGGTGTATAATAAAGGGACGAAAGAAGGAAGTGAAGTCACAGAAAGAAATTTGAAGGAAGCACCACTGCACCACTGTCGTCTAATAGATTTAATCGAGTTAAACTCAAAATAAAGGACGCTTTTGTCTCAACTATTAATTGAATTGCTTAATCTTCATCATTATGTTTAGCCATGCATTACACATCCAACAGTCGAAAGGCTTATGGAACAAAGTTTGAGAAGTTGAACATTTACTGATTAATTGAATAAATAACCTTGTCTTTACAGCACGGAGGAAATGGAAAATTTCACACAATTTCATCTTCGTGTAATTTATTGTTTCAAATTTACGTTAACTTTTTTTCAGACAACAAATATCACTGTGTCGGCTGTTTCTTCAAATGTTCCCTGATGCGACATAATAACAATGAATAACTTTGTCTTTGCCGATGACGAAGCAGGGTATCAAATCTTCCCAATCTCCTTGTGTTTGCCACATTATACTACTCTGTTTTTGTACTATCTGCTCAAAACAAAGTTTAAAATTATTTGAAACTGATTTAAAAGTAAGGGGATTTTATTAGATATTGAATAATTCATGGAGTTGGATTACATACATATACTAAATACATACATATTTAAATGTAAATAAATAAAAGACCAGCAGCAGCAACTTATCAGTTGATACACTATGTATATATGTACGTATACCTATTTAGATATATAAATATTTAAATCATAATATTACCTGTCATATTGTTCCAACTTACATATTAAAAAGAAATAATTTACCTGATGGTCAATCACGATCAATTAATTAAAATAATGTAAAGGCATTGTTGTAAAATTCACAAAAGAAGTATCATAAAGACGTGTCTGCTTAATGGTCATTTATTATTACTCTGTCCCCATTAACTGAAATTAGTCTGGATGTATTGATTGATTGGAATAATTGAAGATGAAAGTCCAATCAAAATAATAATGTCCAAGGTTATATAGCGTCATCCTCCTAACTTTCTGCTGTACGTTATTACATGAAATTTGTATTTGCATTTGTTCAGTATTTGAATAGTGAAAAAAGCTGAAGAATGCATTTTCTTCTCATGGTTTACATGCACAATTGTTTGATTTCATAATAGCCACCACAAACAAATCAAGAGTAAATTACGAAACTTATTGTGGTCATACTAGAAGGGCACAGATCTTATAAATATTTTTCTCCAAAAACAAACCCAGTCAATCATCCCCGATGTCATGAAAGGTGTCAATGTCGTTTGTTTGGTCACAGATATTAATTGAGGCTTTGGTTTGATTTTCTAAAATGTTTGAGCCATATTTGTGTTTTATTGAAAGTGATAGAAGTGGAAGGATGATGGGCCTCTAGAAAACATGAGACTCCGCACTCAAGCCTTTTTTAGAAGGGCATATGAGAGTACTGGCCTATAAATACGTTGTCCCATGAATTAACTTCACAGTAACGGTTCGCATCTTAAACAAGTCACTTTATAAACTTAAAGTGATCTAGGAGTATGGGGCATTTAATAAAGGTATGGAGTTGTTGGGTGATTAACAAAGTGAAAATACATCCAAATTTTGGTCAATTATCACAGGTAACTGTGTTTGTACTTATTGTGGGATCAACTGCTGGGGGAAATCGTAGAGGTGGTGGAGGGGGTGGCGGAGGTCAGTACATTTTTTGATACTATTGAGCATGGATACGTGTGACGTATTTCCACGATGGACGACGGAGTGACGAATAAGTTGAGATTGACATTTTAAATTTTACATCAAGGAGGTGGTAAAGGTGGATTGGGTGGACTTACATCCTTATTCAATGGACTTAAAGGAGGAGGAGGGGGTTCGGGTTATGGTGGAGGACATGGACAAACAACACCCCACGTATCTTCGGGTGTTATCATCATTACACCAGTTTCAGGTTCAATCAGAGGACGTTACTCAAACCTCTCATTTCTGACATAATTTTCAACCATACTAACAACATTAATCTTGCAATCAGCAAAACTAACTTTTATAAACTTGCAGGGTCTGGAGGTTACAGTGGAGGAGGAATTGGGGGGTCATCTATAAGCAATATTGGAATCGCGTCTCCTTCAAGTAGTTATGGGGCTCCAACCTCTGGAGGTTATAGCAGTGGAGGCATTCCTCCTCCCC
>JAAOWG010000462.1:0-17947 GCA_036491945.1 Paranurophorus simplex
GATAGTGCTTAGTAATTTTCAATTGATAGTGCAAAGCAATTTTCAATTGATAGTGCAAAACAATTTTCAATTGATAGTGCAAAGTAATTTTCAATTGATAGTGCTAAATAATTTTCAATTGATAGTGCAAAGCAATTTTCAATTGATAGTGCTAAATAATTTTCAATTGATAGTGCTTAGTAATTTTCAATTGATAGTGCTAAGTAATTTTCAATTGATAGTGCTTAGTAATTTTTAATTAAAGTTGCCTAGAACGTAAGCGCTGTTGTAGTAATTATGCGAGGAAGAGAAATCTGAGTTGAGTAAATGTTAGTAGAGGGAGCGCCTCTAGTGAGAGAAACTGGCGTCCTTTAAAGGGCTTCATACACTTTTCAATCTTAATATGGTGATAAGAAAATAAGCTTGATATTATTTTTTACCATTATACTATTGTATCTATACCAAATTTTGCTGTATACAATTATATATAAGTTATACATATGTTATAATAGTTCATTTAGGCAATCTGTCCAAGAATAGGGGATACACCGAAGTGAATGAGAAAGAAATTATAATTTGCCCCCGCTATCATTTAGAATAACCTAATAATCCTTAAGGTTTTCAGTTCAGATACGTGAAAAGTGAAAGTTGGAGAGAGCTAAAAAGTCAATCTCTAACGCACAGTTCAACTTTCTCTAAATATTATTAACCTCGATGTATTACACATCCAGAAATATATTTACATGTAAATACATATAATTCAACAGAGCAGATGTTGGTTGCTTCACCCTCACTATTCCATGCTTGAAATGTCTTTCATTCATTTGGAATACAAAACAGATGAAAAGCAAAAAATTAATTAGAGTTGGTTTAATTGAATTCCATGAACACAATTTGCACAAGTGGATCTGATGATTAATTCGTTAGAGATGGGCTGCTAATGAAACTACGTAAACAAATGAATGTAAAAAAGAAGTTGTCTGACTTTGTTAATGAGATTCTTTGATTTCTGCTAAGTCTTTTGTAAATCATATAAAACAATGGGGAACACGTAAACAAGCTTTGTAAAATCAGAATATAAAATTTTTTGAAGTAGATGAAGCAAAAAAGGTTAGAATTTAAAGAATATTTTATTTTAAAGACTAAAGATGATTATAAAAAATTACAATCATTTTTCAATAATTGTTCAAACTTGGCTGTTATTTGTAAGGTACTCTACTTGTTTTTGATCCAGAGGTAAGAAATCATTAGTGCCCTTCTTAAATATTTAAATAAAAAGGCAATTTTTGTCTCAAATATACTTGCATTATAAAGCAGAAGTTCGTGTCATTATGCCCATTGGGACAACATGTCACTCTTTGGATTTCCATTTAAACAATGTCACAACACTTCAACTTTAGTATAAACTTGCAACGTAATTCAAAAAGATGCATGAAGACATCGTTTATTCGTATTTTAGTCAAAAAACAAAAGTTTTTGACTTTGTTGTAACTGTGATACTACAAGTAGGTTCCACAAAGCTCAGTGTTGTCAAAAAACAAAATGAATTATGCATTTATTAATTAACCTGTATTAATATTTTAGGGCAAACTTTTTTAATGGTAGTAATCAGGTAAATACTAAACAGTATAAACAAGGAAATCTAAAGTTATCTAAACTGCCAAAATGAACTCATTATTAAATATGTTCATATTGCTTCGCTTCAAGTACAGAAATGTCAGATCATTAAATGTGAAAGCAAATTAATTTGTCTAACGAAAGTTCGGAATTATAACAGCTTGTGTAGAATTTGGAAGGACAATAACGAGATTTCATCACTTCTGCAAAGAGAGGTGGAATAAAACAAAGCTGTAACCTTTATAGCAGAATGAAGTTTTCTAGTCGCTTGCTAATTATTTCATTAATTTAGAATTTATCAAATAAAAATTTATTGTCGAGTGATTTTAATGCAGATTAATGTACAAAAGCATTTGAGTTATCAGTTTGCGTTTTCATTTTAATCTTTTAGTTATCGAACTTCAGTAGTGCAGCATGAAGTGCTCTTGATTTAGGCATAAGACTTTGTTTACCAACTTTAGCCAACCAATTAAAATAAGGTTGATCAATTGAAATGGATTATTCACTTCATAAATAAATATACACCTACAGCTATTGTAGGTGTCTAACTCAAGTTTGTCTGTATGATTATAAGTTAATACGTTTCTCATTGTTATTTGTAATATGTGTATATTTGTATTGTATATAATACATTAATAACTTTTCTGTTAATGAATTCAATGGGTTGCGAGAACTGCGGAAATGTTGTATCGAAAACTCGTGGAACGGTAAGAGTGAAAGTTATGTAACCCAATTCGATTTGTTAGTGTGTCAAATAGAAATAATGACTTATCGCTGGCATGAATCAAATTTTCATTACCAAAAAGTCGTCAGAAAACTGCATACATGATTATCCAAATATTCGTAATTTTCTGAGGCAATGCATTGGAGAGATTGAGGATTTGCGTGACTTGCAATCATGTTGAGTAGATGAATTAACTCTTGTGAGTAATAGTAACTTTATTTTGATGTCTGCAAACATTGATTATCGGATATAACGGTTATGATATGTCCACATTCTTAAATATTAAATAGTAGAGTCAAACATGAAGACTATTAAATTATTTTTAACTTTAGGATTTATAAAGGTTAATGCATAGCATAGGATTTATTACCTTCTCACCTGTGTAATTCCCTTAGTATTTATCTAGAATGATATAAAAACTCTCAAAGGAATTCAAAAGAACAGAGCTAACTTTTCTTTTAGCAACCGAACATACTGTACTGCAAGGAAAAAGTTTATTTTATATTCTGTAAGTATGTACATATAAAGGGGTGAATGAGAAATTTATTTATTTTCGTGTGAATATCAAAACCTAGGGAATTAGGGTTAGGGAAGATAATCTACTTATTGGCATAATATAATTGACTTTCACTTTACTTATAAACAGATGCAATACTATGTTAAAATACTTTCAAAGCATATCAGAATTTTCATTTCTAATAAGAAATAAAAAATTGGTTTGTATTCAACAGCTTACACATAATGTACATTATACTAAATAAGAGTAAACAATATTGTGTATATATTTTTGGGACGAAGATATCAAATGATGCATTATGATCTTTCCGTTAATATTGCATAACTTTCTCACAAAATAAATGTTGAAATCGATTGTTTTGAAGCACTAATAATATATTCAACCTGTTACCAACTCAATCTCTGATATAATAAAGTTATATTTAGGGAATCATAAATAATAGCTCCTGACAAGCTCTTTGAGATTTTCTTTATTATATAATGGAATTATGAATATAGAATTTTTCACGTAATATGTGTAGTAAATTGAAAAAAAATTCAATTTTCAAACTCAAAGCAGAACAATAATAGCCTTCACAGCCGAGGACAAAAACAACAGCAGTATATTTTAATTATGTTGGCTGTAGGCAAGCCATTTTTCATCTAGTAATGTTTGCTTTGAAACGTAAACGTGCATATGTAATGTATGTATGGTATGAAGAATTAATTTAACAAGTCTAATAAGCTAATTAATGTATCTAATGTAAATACGTAGGGTTCGCATTCATATTCCAATACTTGTAATTAATGAAACCGTGAAGATTTTTATTTTTCATCTTATCCTCCCTGATTCTCTACACACTTTTTCCACCATTGAGGTAGAGCTGAAATCATTTGGTTGTATAATGACGAAGTGTGACTTTGACATGGAGGTGTAATGGAATGTAACATTTCATTTCTTTTGGTCTGCATGGCTTTCTTCGAATTCTTCAAAATTTCAGCATATTTACTCTGCACCATTCAATGTTTTAGAAAATATTTCACCTAGATAACTCCAGGTTGGTTCAAAAGATAGAATAAAACCTAACAACACACAAATAAAAACTATACCTGACCTACAGAGAAAACAAGTTTTTCTTTGGAGACCCGGAAACGACCCTTGTTCACATGTTATTCTTTAAGAAAATGCATCATAACCAGAATTTGAAACTTTAAATAAGGCATTTCTAACTGGCAAACATTTTTGACTTTATATATTTTTATGCAAAAGCTCATTTGCTAATTGCCAAGTCTATGACAGAGTTTCATTAGAATTTATTTCGTCCTAATAAGAAACACAGAAGTTTAATCTTAATATTTCATGCAAGTACCATGTAAGTTTTACTAATCCAACTCTGAATTTTGGAGGGTTGGCTAGATGGAAAAAATCACATTCGAATAGTAATGAAAAATATAAGGAATAAAATGTGCTGCTATATTATTTAGCTCATTATGAGACCATTTAAATTTCCATTTCATGCTTCACTAATTTAAGTAGGAGATATGTAGCAAAATCACAAAAGAAGTTGTGATTTGATTGATAAACAGTGTTAACACTTTGCTTGAGTAGACATTAAGTCAATATGTAGGAGGGTATTGATTTCTTTCCTTTTGAAAAAACAAAAAAAGAAAAATAGAGATTCCGTATATAAGGTTTCAAGTAAATATCATCTGTGTTTGACTTGGCAGATACAGGGAATCAAATATTTCACTTGTCTCAAGTATCAACATTTGCTATGCAGTGCACATTTCATTTCATCTTGCGACAAGTTAATGGAATATTGCAAGAAAATATCAGCACCTGTTCAACAGTTGAACATAAATCTAAATGTATGTAGTTCTATTTCACTCTTCTACATAAACCTTTCAAATAGTACAACAAATAAATAGTTTTGATGTTTTGAACACAAAGTAACTTTTGCACCACATTCACCAAAACAGTATTTTTCAAGCTCAATTTAATACCGATGTTGATGTGACGGAATAACCTGCCTTAATGAGATTTTCTATTTGCATCTTCAAAAGAAATTTTACACAAATCAAAGATTCATTGATGTGACTTTCATATAAAATTGAAATAACTTATTTCAATGAATCTCTCGCTCAGTCTTTAGATCATTTTGTCAAAGCACTATTATTTTGTGGTAGTTCACAGTATAACGCGAAGTTCTCATCAAAATCAGTCTCTGCAGAGGAACCTAACCTTAAGGCAAAACAACGTATATAATTCACCCTATTATAGAGTGATTCACGTGGACAACAATGACTATTGATGTGAGTCTAACAAATATCTAGCAAGGGATAAAGCATCACTGTCAGTGTTAGAAAAATGGAGAAAGCTGTTTTCTTTTGGGAATTTTCTTTTATCTTTTGTGAAAAAAGTATTGTGTCAAACCAGGACAAAAAAAGAAGCTAAAGTTCAAAGGCATTCACTTAGTAATTGCTTAAGTCAGACATCAAACTGGTTTAGGGACTTTTCACAGTATTGATTTAAAAATGGAATAAAACAAACGTTACAATAAACCACAATGAATCTAATGAAATGCTCCTCCCTTATTATATGAAACTAAATAAAAGGATTTGGAATACTGCCCAAAATTTCTTAAGAAAGTAAAAGGCAAAGTCGTTTGTCTTGGAAATGGGGTGACAATAATAGATTTCAGTACATGAGTAAAGTAATTTTTTAATTACGCAAAATTTTTTAAAGCGATGAGCCAAACAATTTAAAAAATTTCCTTAATTATTTTTTTGCATTGTATGTCAAATTTATGGGCTTGGCAGATACAAAGGTTTATGGCGAATTTCTTGCCAAATTTGGCTTTCATACATTAAACCAGATCTTCCAAATTTATTGTAAGGGAGGAGAATATTATTCCTTTGTTCGTAAGCAATCCTTTTTTGTATGCGTTTTAAACGTTGTGATGATATTGTCATTGAAGGTTTTATATGGAGTATCAATGAAAAGTGTACTGCACTAATTGTCACCAATATTGGAAATGAAATTGCAGTACTCCATTTGTTTAAAAAAACTTCCAGTGCAACTCCATATAGCCCGTGTCAGGGAATACTTTTTTAAAAATCGGTGGGGTTACCTAGATGAGTCTTTCTTATTCGAAAATCTAACCTAACCTTAACCAAACACCCCCACAAAGAAAAATCTCAAAATTTCAATTTTTGATAATTTTCAAAAATTTTTGTTGGCTAACCTACCAACCCAAACTGACCCCAATTGACCTGAATCATATTTTGAAAATATATTCTCACAATATAGATCTGATAAATCGTATAAACTGAAGAAAAAATTTCGAAAAATAAAATCACAAGGGTCCCCCTTGTGATTTCAGGATCAAAAAACTTTCGACAATCCCCACCGGTCACTGGGTGGAACGATCTGGCCCATCTTCGAACCCAGCCTTTGGTTTGCCCAAATGTGTATTGGTGGCTAATTTCATCCAAATCGGTCCACCCGTTCGCCCACTAGAGTGGCCCAGACAGACAGACGGACGGACATAGTGATTACATAAGCCCTGACTCGGGCTAAAAATGAACTTAAATGATGGACAAAAAAGCAACAAAATTTTACATAAACTCACTAAAACCCATCAGTTTAATGTATTTGATTTGTATTTTATGTTAACCAGCATGAATAAGCCTTGGGTTAATGAGTTAGAGACACAGTTGAAAATGATATGCTGTCTTCATTTCAAAACAATCTCACAATATTAAGATAAATCCGTCACAATATCTTTCTTTCCAGGATCTTTTCCCTGGTACAGAACAGAATAAATTCACTGAATCAAATCCTTAAGCAACCACATATAATAGAATTATGTATGTAAAGTGTATCGACTTCAAATTTTGCACGTTCAACATTTTACATACTTGAGATTCGTGTGACTGAGATGAGAGGAATTATCATACATTTCAATCTCATAGGAGTTCAAATTACAATGGACTACTTTCTTTCCTTTCTACTACGAAATAGCTACTTAATTTCAATGTGGTTAATATCATCAGTTATATATTCATTTACAATTTCCTCGTGGAAATGATGGTAAAGAATATATTAAGAAATCTCTATTACACCTTCGTTTCAATCTTTATTACTGTCTAATTTGTTTACCGTTGGCAGGAGTTTAATTATTGAAATTGTCGACAAAGCAGGTGGCATAAGCATACTAAGTTTGCAAACATGAAAAAGATGTCTTCACTTCTGGTGCCACACAATTTACTTTCTTGAAGATTTCTCTCAAACAAAACTTTTCATATTTTACTTTGTTGAACTGAATAGATTAACTGAAGCTCCTTATCTTTGAAACTTTCATCATCCACAGCTTCTAAATTCCTCAACAAAATGTCTACCTTTTCAAGCCTTACGGATAGACAGACCAAACAATTTCAAAGTATTAGTGTTTTAAATTATACTTTTATAAAGAGGATTGAACTTCGACATTCTAGATCATTCTAAATGCCATCATTTTTAAAATCGTCAAGTTGGATGATGCTTCAAATGGAAATGGAATTTACGACTTGGTTTTTTTAATTCATCATATGCATACATACATAAAGTTATTACTCCAACATTTACAAAAAAAGTATTTGCTAAATATTTTAAAGCATGATATGAATGTAAATTATAACTAAATATGTAGCATAACTTTTCTGATTCACAAAATCCATGGCTCATCCCTCCATTTTAAAATCGGTTTCTAATAATGCATACATTTGACTGCTCGTTATCAATAAAATTACCTTCTGATTCCCAGAGTTTCCTTGCAAAAGTTTCTTTTTGCTTCTCTAAAAAAAAACTTCATTAATCAAGTTTGTTTACTTTTGCATGATAATCAGGCAAGGATTTTTATCGAACGCATTTAATTTAAATCTACTTCTTCAGCACTATCATGTCAAACGAATGGTTTTGTGTTGTTGTGGTTTGAAAACTTTTCGCCAGTCTCAATCAATCTCTACTTTGCATATTTTCTTGAGATCAAGAAGAAATGAAGAACAGGGAGACTTGGATACATCAGAATAACCTTTTGATTTAGCTCCATGATGTTGGGTTATAACCACACATAGTGAAAGCAGTAAAGTTGGTGGTTTTACCATACCTATACTAAATTCAATTTATCGTTTCTTCTCCCCATTTCAAATTCCAATCTTAGTCTAAAATCCTACCAAACTTTCCCTCAATTCAAGAAGTAAAAGAGGAGATCTCACAAAGCTGTTAATGTCAGAATTTCATACAAATGAGTGTTCAGCACTAACTTGAAGCGTAACAACTAAACCATTATTGTACTTTCTTCAGAGTTAAGCTGGAGTTATTGAATTACATAGAAATCTATTTCTACTGACCCATAAAATAAAGAGTCTAAAGGGGTAAATGTTGAAATTGGGGCATGACAAGTTACAATTTCGAAAGTTTGCAATCAAATTACATCACTATAATTGACATTGGGAAGGAAAAGTTTATCCTATCTCCCGTATTTCTTGATAAAAAGTGATAGGATAATAATGGAATCCAATACTTTGTCTGATAAAATTTTCTTGAGTTCAAAAATGTGACTCAAGCTAAATTTTTGCAAAGGAATGTATTGGAAAGAACCATATTATTCTATTTCTTGAATCCAATTCTCCTTTTAAGCCCTATTATTGTTTTATTCCTTTTTTTCATCTGACAATTTAAAATGCTTGGTTCTGTTTCTGATCCTAGTTCAGAAAAGGAGTGGTTAGGTTATGGATGAAGGGGTTGTTATACATAGAATGTAAATTGATCATGTTTTCTGGGATTCTTCCCATGAGAACCATACATATCTCAAACTTTGTGTCTGGTATCATATCATCAACTGTTAGTGTCGTCACTTTGTTTGGGTTCTTCATGAAATTCAAACTCTCATTTATTCCAGACATTTGTAAATGTACAATTTAATAAAAATAAGTAAAATATTGTTACTTTCAGTTGGGAAGGGTTAGAAAGCAGAATTAATACGTCGGAAAGAATGAGAAATATCTATTACTTTAAATTAAAATATGTATGACTTGCAATATGCCACTAAGTTTTATTGCTTCCTGCAGTTGTGGCTATAGGACATTTGAAGATGGTTTCAATGTCATTGTTCAATAAAAATGATCATTTATGGGGAAAATGGTCAGACGGGGAAATTGTCTTTTTTTCTAAGTTACGAATAATTTCTCTAAAGCACAAGGCACTGAGGAAAGAAATCAAGAAATGATTATATGAACATATGAGTTTTGGAGCGCCTTGTTTTTGAGCACATTAATGTAAAAGGGTTTCATTAGGTTAAAGAGAGATATTTAAGCTAATGGATCTTGCTTTTGCTCTGCATGATTGTATGTATGTACTGTACTTTCTTTGTTGATTGATGAAATTGCCTTGCTTTCCAATATGAGAAGTGATTAATTTGCACTTGTCATGTTATTCCAATAAATGGGTTCTTTACAAGAATGCTTAAAAAAGAAAGATCGCATATCTATTTGCTAAAGTAGAAATCAGAAAAAGTGACCAAAATTCTCTTGGCGCCCTGGACTCTAAAATATAAAAGAATTTTGCGGTTCGACAGTTGGCTGGCATTATTCCAGTCCATCCACCATTCCTCAAGAAGGAAAAGGTTCTAAAATGATTCCATGGACAGTACTCATATATTTCACCGTTAAAGAATACAAAATAAAAATTCTCAAATCCGTATTCGTCGTTTGTCCTTCTTTTGCTTCTATTGCTAGCAAATGGACACATCAAGTAAATGCCAAGCGAATAGAGTCAGTCAGTGTCTATTATTATTTTTTGTGAGGAAAAAGATTGCCAATAATGTTGAGAAAGTCTCACATTGCTTTCACTTACATACCTTTTCTTCTCTAAAAAGTTTTACAAAGCGCGATTCTTTTGGACGGAGTGTGAAAGGAAAAAAAAGTCATTCAAGACAAAGTTGGATGACGCACATATGCAAATTTTGGTCGTGCAGTGAATCGCAACCGTCCAATGCAATCAGAATCAAAATCTAATGTCAGAGTCTCACTTCTATTCCCATTTTTTTGAAATACGATCCCAAAATTGCGCATCTGTTACTTTTACTTTACTGTAATGACATTTTTATTTACGGTTTTCTTGCTGAGCTAAAAGTTTGGAAATTTCTCTGCAAACATTTAGGGAATTATTATTATATGTGTGCATATACATATGTATGTACGTGTGTATACAAATTCAATCCTTTTTATATCCCTTGCGGAATAAAAGCATTTGCAACATAATCTATGCAGCATAGCATGAGATGTGAAAAGAAGATTGATAACTGCATTTTGAATGGGAGAGAAAGTGTAGAAAGCGTGATCGTCAATAATTATTGGTAATTTCACACTTTGTGAGCAACGGAACTGTTTAGATTCTAACGGAATGTTATAATTCCACTGGGAATCTTTTTTGGCGCTGTTCTTTATAAATATGAGCCCTTGGAAAGCGGTCTAATTAATTCTTGTTTGTTGAGTGATATTAGGAAAGTAATTTGAGCCGTTTTTTTCAGCAATGCCGTTTGAATTGTTTTCGATGTGGAATCAGTACCCCTGGGTCTTTGGCGATTTGATATGTGACGCTCGTGGTATCTTAACAGAGTCGACAACATACGCTTCAATCCTGTAAGTACATATGAATCAAAATATGAAATGATGTGAAATGTATATTTGTATATATATATCGTAGGACGATAGTGGCCTTCACTACCGAAAGATATATTGCAATTTGTCATTTTGACAGATCATTTAGGTATGTATTCATCTTCACTTTTCTTACAATTAATCTAATTTCTTAATTTATATCCTGCATACCTAAAACATGCGCATCTTTTACCATTTTTTTCCTGTAGGACACAATCAAAATCGAAATTTACACGAGCAACAAGAGTTATCTGTTTGATTTGGATCATTTCAATTGCTTCAGCGATGCCTTGGGGTTACTTCACTAAAGTAAGATAATTTCTTTATTCTTTAAGTCGTAGATCAATGTGCGTACTATTTTGTCAGCATGATACAGATATTTATTTTGTATCGTTATTTGTAGTCATTATTATGGTAATTAATACGATAGAAAGTTTATAAAGACGCCTACTCAGTACATATTATTTGTAACAACTTAAACATTTGTTGATCTAGTAAAGTCTGAAAGAACTTGAGACTAATTTGTAAAAGATAAATAAATAAATAAATAAATACATTCAAAGACGTTCAGGAACGTATCTGAAGGAGTCATGAAATAGAGATCTAAAGAATGTAGAAAAATACTTAAATATTTGACTAGATTTAAAATCAATAAACCGGAAAACGTCCTCTAATAAAATTACATACTCTCTTGGTCTGAAGTAAAGTTAGAAAATTGTAGAAGTGACCACCTCACAACCATTGATGCTGACCTTAACAATTCCACATAACAGTTTGAATAAAAGAACCCATTTACACTGTGCTAACTTTGGCACTTGTATTTGAAGAGTTTTTTAAGCTTTACAATTTCGTCTATTCCATAAAACCATTAAAGTTACTACACACTCCCATGCGCTTTGTACCATCAATTTACGCACTCACCCGAACATCAGCTTTTCCCTTCTTTTTTTAAAAATTTCATTTCATTTTCTGATAAGCAATAGAAAGAAGGAAATTACAGTATCTAAATGGTAACATTCCTCGTCCATCTTCATTTCCTTCTAAAAATAACCCGTAAAGACTTTGTATCAGTGAAATTTTCAGTATTTGTGAACAAAACTTCCTGTATTGAAGATAAATGGGATTTATTTAGTAATACTAAAACTATAGATTAAATTATGCACGAGTCTTTTAGGAGTTTATATATATTGTCCAATAAAATGATTGCATATGGTTGGGTCAAAACCCGTCCAGATTAAAGAAGGGAACAACAAATCCAAAGGACAAAATAAATCTAATTCATATCCATTTATCTGATGCATTATTTATTTTTTTTCACCTTCAAGGTTTTAGTAGTAGTAAATACCATTTAGCTTGAGAATTTACTCTGTACTGGTACGATAAAGTTTTGCCATTTATTTGCCTGCTTTCACTGAATAAAAATAGTTTTCGTTTGGTTTAGCATGACACGACACGGCATACATACATTTAACCAATCTCACGTTTTTCTGGAAAGTTAGTAAGCTAAAAGCCCAAGGAGAAAATAACTTGCCTTTCATTCCCGATTGGCTTGAAATTATTCTCACACATACCTCAAAATTGATGTTACCTTACTTATTTTACTCCTTGTCTGTAGGCAATTTAATTCAGACAGTGAAATGATGGGGAAAGTGACGGAAATAGAAAGTGTAAGGGGTAATGCATGATACCGCAATGTGAGGGGAGTACTTTACCCAAAAAATAAAACACGCCTGGGTACAGTTGATGGGAAGGAACAATAAATTGAGATGTGATATGACCTCCAGGCTCCTTTGCAGACCATTTTAACTTATCTATATAGCACACTTTTCATGTAATGGAACGGTGAAAGCTGAAAAGATAGGTTCTGTGCTTACTCTTCAAGTGTTTTCATTCAAGAGTTATTTATGAGAAAAGTAAAAAGCATTTAAAATGGAAATGGTCCAGATGCTCGGAATTACTGTGCTACTCGTTGAATCCAATTTGCTTTCCCATATTACTCCAAATAAAAGATGTGCTACTTGATTAAATGGATTTGTAGCGACAGCATACTCCACTAATGAATGAATATGAAGAGACCATAGCTAGATAGGCTAGTACATATGTAGGTTGTACGTACAATACCCACACAAGGATGGGATGCTTATGTGATCTCTTATTATAGCTTATACAGTTGTTTAGTTAGAAAAGTAAAACACTCATTCACATCAGGTGCGTGGGAATGAAGTGGAAAAGGTATATTGGTATATTCTCTTAAACGAACAAGTACAACCCGCATTACAAATACATTTGGATGCAAGTCTGTAGCATGTAATACACAATTAAACTGTCATTTTACACCATGTTTTATTTAATCCAATTCATATGCATGAGTTACTCTTATTATGAGTAAAGTTATTTTGTATTTCAGGTAAACTACGTTTTAGACCCACAAAACAGAACATTGGAAGAATCAGCTTGGTGTGGAGTACCATTCGATAAACCGGACTTGTCTTGTCAACTACTTATGCTTTTATCAACATGCATATTCTTTGTGGCTCCAATGACACTAATTCTCATCCTTTATCTTCGCATTGCTCTTGTGCTTCATCGAAGTTCTAGAAACGGTTCTCTTCGACGTTGTTGTGCCACTCAACATCAACCCAACTATAATAATGCATCTCTTAACAATGGAAATGGAACTCCGGCTCCGACTCCGAATCAAAGTTATTCAAATTACAGTGCGAAGCGATGTCAAGCTGAACGTGCTCATATCCAAAGTAGAAGAGCGGTCATACGAATGCTAGGTCTGGCTCTTTTAGTATTAGAGTTAATATTAAAGACAAAAGACTGTCGCAAGGGGGGGAAAAGAGTTGACTCTGCGGCTTGGGACTTAAATATATTGGTTTTTGGAGTGGAGAAAGTTTACATTTTGTTAGTCTAATGCTAAAGGGCAACGTATCCAACCCAATGGTTCCCTTCATTCGTGTTCTTGTTCATTTACCCATTTTCAGATGGACCAGCCGCAGATCTCTCATTCAAGTACTGCTAGATACATATATATAATGACCCTTACTAATAGAAACACGAAAAGGAGTCATCTTGACTTCTTTATGTCCTTTCATATGACTCTCTTGAGACTAGTTTGGGGCCAAAGCGTTCTGTTATCGTTTCTATCCTTTTGCTCTAACCCCCTGAAAAAATCTCTTCACTTCAGTTTGAAGTTATACTTTTCTATTCCCATGCACTTGGAATAATAATTAGGTCTTTATCACTAGTACACAGCAAAAAGGGGATCTTTGCAATTTCATTTTTTAAATGGCACATGTCCACCTCCATTGCAGATTGTAAAGAGAAAAGTAAAAAAAAACGTTTGTTTTGTTTTTCCAGTTGCCGTTGTGATTTCTTTCTTCATTTTATGGTATTGGAATTATTAATTTGGAATCTTGAATTTTGTATTTAAATTGTATCAATCTAGGGCACCCTACCATACTCAACGGCTAATGTTTGTGTATGTGACACTTTACGGAGAATGGACACAACCTTTGAGGGATATAAATCAACACATTTTTTATGTCGCAGGTATTGTACAACAAAACATCTAAATAAATGAAACGTGACAGAGTTGCCGATAAGAAAGAAATGCGGACAAAGTTGTAGATTGATTTCATAAAGAAGCTTTTCCATGTCAAGGAATTCATGATAAATCAGTTCACTTGTGCATTGTGTAAAGATTTCATTTAATTCAATTTAATAAAGATTGAACAGTGAAATATTTACTACGCTAGAAACATTTCATTGTATAACTACAGATGCATGTAAGGGAAAATAAATATGTATGTAGCTTAATAATGAAATGAAATAAGGTTTTTTTCAAAGATCTTCTCACGGTTTCTTAGGGAAAAAATCGAATCATGTTCAATTTTTGCAATCTATACATGTAAATGTGTTGAATAAAATTTAAAAATGATATAAGGCTCTTTTATAAAAAATGTATGAAGTGAATAACATTAAAATCCAGCAGAGTTTTTATTATCATGCATGCATATTAGTAAGTTTGGATAATTCACAGTAATTATTAACTGTATTTCTATAATTTCCTGATTTCATCGTATTTTTCCTAGTTTTGCTTCATTTAATTTTTTGTGGCTGCTTTACTTGTAACAAAGGATAGGATTACATTTACGCAACAGCTTTTTCCTGATTTAGAAACACGATACGATAGTAATGATCACAACCTTAATTCAATCTTCAATCAAATTCATTAAGCTTCAGTTCCAATTCCATGTACTTTAATATTTACAGTCGAATAAGTCGAATTGATTGTTTGTGGCAAAGAAAATCTTGACCGGCAACAACTGTGTGTATTCTACAAATCTTTCTATTTTTGAACTCTTGTTTGATCTCTACTTTCCTTTTCTTTACAGGAGTATTTTACTTTCTTTCATCGACGATAAACCCGATTTTGTACTCTGTCATGTCCAAACGATTTAGAAGAGCATTTAGAGACAAATTATGTCGTACAGATGGATGCTGTTTGTGTATGTGCTGTTCTGAAGTAGTTATAATTGGAGGAGGGGTGACAGCATCTGCTGCACCACCAATTCCTAGACCAAGACCTGGAGATTCACAAAGTACAACAACAAGACATCGACTTCTTGCTACTTATGCTCCAGCCAATAGAAATCTCACAGTAAATAATTTACGGCTACCTCCACGAGAACAACCCTTCACTCCAGGTAAGAATAAAGATTAATGATCACTCAGGTTTCTCAAGATTGGTAGGAAATCATAAGCTACAGAAATCTTGATTTAGGTCAAGCATGATTGAACATATGTAGTTCAAGTCGTACTTTAGTGTAAAAAAATCTTTATTTTTTTACAATTTTATGTGAGCTTTATCAGGAAACCGAAGCCATTCAAGGATTTTATCGATTAGGAATTTTCTTTTTGTATTTGATTGTATCTCTAAAACCAATATATTTATGTACGCACGTACCTACACAGACACGGCAGCTTTAATGCACAGTGAATTGAAGAATCATCTAAAATGAAATGTATTAGGACATAAAGGTCATGAGAATAGGAATACGATACAAAAGATATCATTGAATCAGTCTCTAATAGGTTACTATCTGTATAACGTCCAGTCCGTTGAGTTGAATGGCTTCATTAGATACACTAAACCACAAAATCAATCCAAAGTTTAAGATCTTTACTTTTTGTTGCGCCTCATCACTTTCCCAAACACTCTAATTGCTTCCTTCACTTCCATCCAATCAATCTTTCTATCTCTCTCAACATTTATGTGCAGCAGTATCCTCCACTACACAAACATTTATAACACTTGTACCATTTAATCATCGCCCACTCGCCGTTTTTTTCATCAATCTTGTGCAATATAAATATGTACTAGGAATAGGACTGCACATTTAATGTGTACGTTAAATATGCAGCCATTGCAGTCTACATGTAATGGAAAGGTTCAATATTTTTTTTATGTAATAGCTGAACGTGCAGTTGATGAAGAAGATTTTTCTTCGTCTTCAAATCGATTACGGACATATACTTATCCCAAAGGAAATGGTACTAAAAAGAGCCACTCCCTTCCTGATTCGGCCCTTATTCCATTGTGCTGTATCAACAATTCAGATACCGGTGGTGGTCAGCATTATAGTGCTTCGACATTTAGTACTCAACCCACAATGGAGACTTCTGTTGAACGGATTTTGAAGAAAAGACTGATTTCCAAAAGTGATGGAGATTCTCCATCAACTCATGATGAGTCAATTCCAGAGCAGCAAAATCATGGTAAGACGAATGGAGAGATGAGAAACTTCTGTGATCTTATTTTTAATACAAAGTTTTAGTCAATTTTAAAGCAAATTTCAATGGGATTCGCCCAAGGAAAGGAAAATCATCTGATGATCTTCTGTGTAGAAATATTAGGTCAGATTTTACTCACCATCCAATTGAAGATGATGAGGAGGAATTGGCTTTGATTGAAACCAAGGGTAATTTTGGTCTTCCAACAGAAGCCCTTGTCCCTAAAATACCAGCCTCAAAACTACCTTTAATATTGTCTGATGAAAAACAAGAGCCTGCCCTACCTATCCCGATATTAAATTATAAGAATAAAAATATTTTTATTGATACAAAAGATGATTTGAAAGCTAAGGATGTGTTGATCACAACAAAGTAGAATAATAGTTTATAACACTATGACTTTTTGAGATTGCGTGAATTACTTTGATGTTGTGCTATTCTAGTCAAATCTCTAAATTTTGAAATTCACTAATAATTCCCAGGGTCAGGTGTGATAGCTTTCTTTGGACTTATACAGCACAATTAATATGTACCTACGATTTTGAATGGAGTGTAAATATATGATATCGTTATTTTTATTATTATTCTACGTACATACAATGTACTAGATGTGTGTTACTCATATTGTATGTAAATATTTCAATATATATGGAATATCGATAATGCTCAGTCTCGACACACATGCATGTATAGTATGTAAGTAAAATTACAATTTAAATGTATTATGAACAATTACATTCAATTGTTGGATTATTTATTTAGTTACAAGCGTATGACTTATATTATAACGTGTACCTTATGAATTGTGGTGTCATTTATTAATATAATGATTTAAAATAAAGCAGCACATTCTATTTCTCCTTTGGCCTTTGGTAATGTTAATTCTAATCACAGATGCATTCAAACAATAACAAACAAAATTCTCTGACCTTCTATAAAGTTCAGATTCTCAATTATGAAACTTTGATTCTGGAAATGTTTATATACTATAATATTACAATTAGAAGATGTAATGAATAAGTATGATTATCCTTTTCGGTCACAACCTATACCTGAGTAAATAGTAACTGCAATATTTGACATTAAATTTCATCTTTAAAAACTCTAACCTAAATATAACTCCAATAACTCGATTTTCAGCTTCGATTGCTCAAAATCATATTCCAGCATGTTCATTCATGGATGAAATCATATATATTGGAGATTGTACAAGATTAAGGAATGATCTTACTTGAAAGATCAAACCATTTTGCTTCAAAGCATCATACTATTCTAAACCATGTGATGAAACATTTTTTCATCACTCATTTCAATTCTGATCAAAAGCTTACATACATATAGGTACTTTAGTGGAATAGAGTTTGCTAGCTCAATACCATAGACGATCGTAAGATCTTTATGGTTTTAGCTTTTTTAGAATAAAAATATACAAAATGAATTGCTAATGCTATTGCTTTTGAACGTACAAACATTTTCTCAAAATTCTTAATAGATGAATTGACCTTCAAAAGAAAAGAAAGAAGCAGCTTGTGATTTCTCTCCGAAATTTAAGGGCGATTGTTTATAATCTCAAAACTTCCAGTGCAACTCCATATAGCCCGAGTCAGGGAATACTTTTTTTAAATCAGT
>JAAOWG010000463.1:0-17940 GCA_036491945.1 Paranurophorus simplex
AGAAAATCGTTGGAAGTGCTAAAGCCACCTCATCCAAGAACTTGAGCAATGTAGCTGCAACGAACGGCAAACCCTCCAAAAGAATAATTGAAGAGGACAATTGTGAAAATCCCACACTCGATAATTGCTCATCAATCTCGAATGGAAATGATTTAAACCAACTTGTTCATAAGGTTTGAAATTCAAATAATTTCCAATAAAACTAAAGACAAGTTGTTACACATTGCAGATGGAAATGGAGGAAGATCAACATAAGAGTGGGTTAGTTCATACGAGTTTTAATTATGCAAACTCAATACTGGGAAGTGGAATCATTGGTAAAATTTTAATAATTATTATACTCATCAGTACTTTTGGAATGATTTCTTTAGGAATGTCTTATGCATTGCATTCTGCGGGTTTCTTTACTGGAATAGCCCTCATGTTAATGGTAGCTGTGATAACGGATTTTTCTCTAATACTCATGATTAGATCTGGTCAATTAGCAGGGATTTTTACATATCAGGTATTTGAAAGCATCCATTTTTATCCAATATGTTTTACTTATTTATCTTTTAATTTTACAGGGATTAATGGAAGCTGCATTTGGTACATTTCCTGTGTCATCTCATCAGTTACTTTTATATTAAAGTGATTTATTTATTAGGACGAGCTGGGTACTATGCGCTATCTCTCATTCAGTTCATCTACCCATTTATCGCCATGATAAGCTACAATATAATCGTGGGAGACACACTTACCAAAGTTTTATATTACTTTATGTCACCACAAGGGATCAGTTTGGATCAGCAAGAATTTCGCCGAGAAGCCGTTGTATTAGTTGCAACACTTTTCATAACCTTGCCCTGCTCGTTATATAGAAATATAGCAAGGCTATCGAAAGTGTCCTTTCTCGGTTTACTAGCCTTACTCATCATTTTATTAGCAATGATAATTCGTTTGGGAAACATGAATATGTAATCTATTATTTTTTATACACAAAAAACTTTAATATTTTAAATTTTAAGCGAGTCTACACCAGATGCATGGAATATTATTAAGCCTGCCGGAACAATCCAAGCTATTGGAATCTTTAGTTTTGCGTTCATGTGTCATCATAACTCATTTCTTTTGTACGGTTCCATGAAGGAACCAACTGAACAAAAATGGAGAAAAGTAACTCACATGTCAGTGGGTGGTTCCGTTATGATGAGTCTCGTATTTAGTGTGGTGGGATACGTTACTTTTACCGGATATACACAGGGTAAAACTACATAAATAAATTAAATAAATAATTTGTTTAATGTTAGGGAGTAATGTTGCATTTTCATAGGTGATTTATTGCAAAACTACTGCTTCAAGGATAACCTCATCAATTTTGCTCGAGTTCTATTCTGCCTCAGTACTCTTTTTACTTATCCTATGGAGTGTTTTGTAGCCAGAGAGGTGATAGAGAATTTACTATTTTCGGGACAGAAGCCATCTTCTACAACACGACATTTTGGAATTACATTGCTCTTGGTATTGACGACTTACGTCATTTCCATTTCCACAACTTGTTTGGGTGTTGTACTGGAGCTAAATGTAGGTTTGATTGTATTGAAATTTTAATAATCAACATTTTTTGAAGGGAGTGTTGGCAGCTATTCCATTGGCGTTTATTTTACCATCGCTGTGTTTCATCAAATTGGATCCCTCCCCATTTTTAAGTAGAACAAAGTTACCTGCAATTCTAACGGCAATGTTTGGTTGTTTAGTTTCTTTTACTGGGATGATACAAATACTTATCAGCGGAATATCTTCAGATAATTGCAGTCACGGGAAGCAAATGGAGTACTGCACTCAAGTGTTGAACATGACCGCCTAATAGAGTACTTTTATCAATAATTAAAGCAAATTAATTTTAAAATAAACTATTCTTCTCCATTGACAAGCGTTTTAAGGCCTGATTTACTTTATTCGCAGATTTGTGGAATTCAAATTCAAATTACAAAACTAATGACCAATGTTTCCATTCTATGTATTCTATTCTATGTATCCTTTTTTCCAAAGAGGATGTTTGAACCACAGAACATTTTTTTACCTTAAGTTAATTACAGCTATCAAGCAATTAAAAATACATTCTCAATGGCAGTTATCTAAGACTATTTAATGCTGTCTCGTGCTCGTATATTGGTGTCATAATTGGGTCTTGGCCTTCGTTTTTAATTGGTCTCACATTAATCAATCGCCCTCAAATCTAATACTCGAAGACGTAAGAGAAATTAGATAAATCCCTTTTCAAATTGATTATGGGTTTAACAAGTAATTGCTTAAGTCCGTATGTAAGAGGATCACGAGTTGGACTTTAACCTGAATTAATATTAATGACAATTAATTTTTAATTGCCATCGATTGAATGTGGTTAGATTGAATTTAATTGGTGCTTGAAATACCTTAACTAATTAATGGTGCTGCGATCGAGACGAAATGAGATGTTTTATGCGGAATTTCGTTTCGAAAATACGAGATCGAGATGTGCCAAATGTTAACCAATTCAGTTTCCTAGACCAGAAGGTACAAATTACAACAAAGATTTACACTCGAATACACGAGACTTTGTCGTCTCATTCTCTCATTCTACCTGATTTGGGTTTCGAACAACAATGGTGGACAAACGATGGACAAAATTCACACAGAAAAATACAGAAAACAGAACAGAACAGATACTGAAAAATCACCAGACGATGCTAGTTCA
Source organism: Paranurophorus simplex (assembly GCA_036491945.1). NCBI lineage: Eukaryota > Metazoa > Arthropoda > Collembola > Entomobryomorpha > Isotomidae > Paranurophorus > Paranurophorus simplex. Next base: position 2,717 of record JAAOWG010000463.1, read on the forward strand.
AAATAAGCTTTGAGTTATTTCAATTGGTCTCGTCTCGATCTCGTTAAAAGTCCTCCATTCTTGAAATTAATATAATTAATAACTAGCATAAAGAAAGGATTACAAGAAGCAAAATACATACTATAACGATGATTCAATTTGATTTTAATTGTGCATGCATTGGCTAGTGGTTAGAAATTACATATAATGGTTTTAGTTGTAACAATTTGAACTGAATCTTCCTCTACTTATTAGACAGTAGTCAATTGCCTTTTGCACGAGGTGTTGCGAATGTCAAAATATTTAATATTACATGACGATCTGGAAATTTTTGACGCTTAGTAGTTACCAATGGTTAAGTGATTTAGATTTATTCGATACACAGCAGTGGATCAACCAAACATAAAAAGATATGCCTGTAGCTGAAAAAGATGTAGGTTATTTTTGGCATTTTTTGTTTTTTTTTCGTGTAATGACACTTACTCAAAATGCATCCGTAAAATTATTATGCTAATTAATTTTTATTTATTTTAATACAAATGTTGCCCTCAAGAGTAGATGTAATTGCGGACTACATGTATATGTAGCAATACATAAAGGGAAACAACAATAATAAAAATTCATTAGCATATTCTACTTTGCCTTTAATAATCTTAGTAAAGACGTGTATATTAATTTTCTATTCAATTTAATTAATGACATGATTCTAGTTCCAGGTCCATAACTCACAGAGAATGAATGGTTGTAACGGTACAACGTTAAGCAATTGTCCACCATCGGTTACTGGTCAATCCAATGGTAATTTCAACATATTACCACAACTAGAAGTACCGATACCAAAAATGAATTACACGGAAACGACACATCTTATTATTAAACAGGTAACGTTCATAAACTTACCATATTTAGCTACATTATATTGTTTAAATTCGTAGGATGAGACAGAAAGTAATGAGCCACCAATTAAAAAAACCAATACCCTTCATACAACTTACAATTATGTTAATGCAATTCTTGGTTCTGGAATTATCGGTGAGTATATGTACATAAATACACAAGTTTGCGTGCATGCCTTTTTCTTGGTTTCGAGAAATTAATAAGTCCTGACTCGGGCTACAAATTGAAATGAAATAAAATCTTTTGCTTCCATAATGTTTCAGGCCTGCCATACGGCCTTTATCAAGCTGGTTATATCACTGGCACTCTTTTGTTGATTCTCGTGGCTTGTCTAACGGATTATTCGCTTCGTCTGTTGATTCAATCAGCACACATAGTTGGAGCCTTTAACTACCAGGTATTAATTACTAAATAGTGGGTTTTTACATAAAATAGCTAAAGCTGCATTGTGCCTAAGTATCATAAGTATCATGTTGCAGCCGTCCTTCTGCAATCCTCAAACAGTACCAATTCAAATTTAAAATCTAATCTATCTGTCTGTGGTGTATTAATTTGACATGCTTTATTGTGTGATATGTTACGCTTTCGCTGTAATTACATATTATGTATTTAATAATTTCATAAATCCGAATTGAAATGATTTGTTGGCATTCGTTTTCCACGATTCTTTATTAATAGGAACTAATGGATAAAGCTTTTGGACGACCGGGTAATAAAAATTCCTCTAAATATATATACATATATATTTATGTATGTATGTTCATGTTGCTAACAGGGCACTGGATCATGACTGTTATGCAATTTGCTTATCCTTTCATTGCATGTATATCTTACAATGTGATCGTTGGTAAGCAATATTATAATTAATGTCATTAGGTCATAAGATCAAAATAGGATACATACTCTGTAGGTGACACACTACCAAGAGTTATTCCTTACTTTTTTACACTGCATGGAATAACAGACGAAGAAAAGCAGTATGAAAGAGACATTATTGTACTCGTTACAAACTTGATAATTGTTCTTCCATGCGTACTGCACCGAAACGTTGCTAACCTGTCACACGTCTCCTTTGTTGGGGTTGCAACACTATTTGTCATTCTGTTTGCAATCGTGGTGAGGTACACTGATATGTATATGTAAGTTTTTATTACAAAGGAGGAATTTGTCATAAACTAACCTGAAGTGATTAACCAGTCCTTCCACTACACATGCATTGGAAGCAATCAAACCTGGAGGAATTGTTCCAACGCTCGGGATTTATGCATTTGCTTACATGTGTCATCATCAAACATTTATGTTATATGACTCTATGAAGGAGAGTTCAGAAAAAAACTGGTCAACAGTAACTCACATGTCAGTCGGATTTTCTCTGGCTTTAAGCCTATTATATTGTGGGTTTGGATACGCTACATTTACCGGATATACCCAAGGTGATCTCTTGGACAATTACTGCTTCAAGGACAATCTGTTAAATGTTGCTCGGGTATTATTCTGTCTTGGAACGCTTTTTACATATCCACTGGTAAGTCAAAAATGCAACATTGTATCAAAATGCTAATGTCAGCATTTTTCATTTGGACAATGTTCCAAAATTAAGCTTGTATGTATTTATATGGTCATAACTCACATTGAATTGAGAAAGCACAAATTAAATAAAACTTGTCACAGGACTTTTTTGTTGCCAGAAGTGTTATGGATAATACACTTTATCCTGGACAAAAATCTTCAACGCTTCGTCATGTTGGATTTACATTGCTCCTCGTTGGCTCGACGTATGCGATTTCAGTATTAACGGATTGTTTGGCAGTTGTTTTAACATTCAATGGGATCTTTGCAGCAATGCCGGTTAGCTTTTATTTTGTTTTATTCATTTAATTGGTAATTTTAGTTGGCATTTATTTTTCCACCGCTCTGCTTCATCAAATTGGACCCTTCCCCACTTTTAAGCAAAGTCAAGGTGCCCGCAATTTTATGTGCCGCATTCGGGATATCAATATCATCAATTGGAATCGTGCAAATTGTTATTAGTGGTTTGTCTTCTGACAATTGCAGTGAGAACATGGAAATGCCATACTGTAAGGGAAATAGTACTTTGCGCTATTGATTCCAAACTGTTGAGTAACAATAACAATAATTTTAATAACAATAATAATGATGACGCACTGTATTTATTTTGTTAATTTTTATTTCATATTGAAGCAAACTAAGGGTAACTTTGCATTGACTTTTTATACATTAACAAGTCTTCATCTTTGGCAAAACATAATAAACAAAAAATATATAGATTTAAGTACATATACATACATACATACAAAAAATCCTTGTTACAGTATTACATTTAAGAATTACAGTATTTCCAAGAATTAGGTATCACCGCCCTGTACCTTGTTGTCAATGGTGAAATTCACCATTGACAGCAAAGTATTTGTATTAACATGATCAAAAGCCGTAAAAACATCCTGAACAAGTTCATGACTGTTCTATTTTTGTAATTTTGTCGTGAAGCAAATTTTTTGAGGTTGGGTGGGGCATGCACATGATTCTTGAAAGTACTGTATAATTAATTGTGTATAATGTGTGCTTAGTGCTCTGCTCATTATTTATTTTTTAAGTACGATCACATAGAAATCTACTAGTGTTATTCAATCCTTTTTAACTCTACATGTTTTTTCTTGAGATCTATACAAAAACCATGCAATGGAGACGGGCAAATCATGCAATCCATTCCATTAATTTTGTAATCTACAAGTTCTGCTTTTACTAGTTAAACCAACAAATACCTTGCCAATTATATTTAGAGGTTACAAGGCATCTTAATTCTCACTAGCCTATCAATAGCTGTCTGTCTGGAATATTTGTTCTTTTTATAGTATTATTTACCATTTTTTTCGACATATTTAGATTTATGCAGATCTATCTATAACTAAGGATTTGTACAGTTTCTAGTATCTACAGTATCTACTAACATTTGCATGACTTTAGATGCCAGGTCACTTGCTTAGCTAAATATCAGTTCTACACATGTCTGCTATAATAAATGCATTAAAAACATAAAGAATTATTCAGATTTAATACGTGAATCTTCGTGATCTATTTTTTCATCCACGTTGTGATTTTTGTGAGGCGTAATTCCATTTTTAGTGACAGCCCCATTTTCGGGCGCTTTGCTTGATCCAAATAGCATGACCCACTTTAGTATAGGAGCATAAAACGGAAATAATCCAAAGATTAAAAGTCCATAATAGTTTAGATCTTTATACACGGGTCCCCATCGTTGATATTTCAAGAGGGTGAATGGAATCATGCAAAATCCAAAATTGCACATGACAAAGATCTTAAATAGAATCACATTCATCCAGAAACCGATTCTGCTGTTGTGCCATCTTGTAAGTGCTTCATTTTTCTTCATTATTGACTCAAACTGAATATGAAAGGCTCAATTTGTAGCAGTTATAATAATATATATTGCATTCAAATATGTAGTTAACGAAACCTACCCCTTTTTCAGCATTCATGATTAAATATTCCATGAAAAAGCACACATAATAGCCTATAAGAAGCAAGTTTCTTTAATAATTACAGACTTACAAAAAGGTTTTACCAGAATGTAATCCGTGCCAAACTGCAAGAAATATCAAAGCCATACTTTGAGAAATTTTTCGATTTCCCAAAAACTTTAACCGCTTGTACACATTTCTGGGAAACACATTTGCATAAAAGCATGATTACCATGTTGTGAACTCAACACTTACTGAGCAATCCATACATTTGTACATTTATTGAATGAACCAACCATATGCCCAAATTTGTATGATTTTTCAAACAATACAATGTCAATATTTTCGCATCCATCCCACTTATCTTGACCTAAAGAACCTTTGCCGTTGTATGAAATTCCTGTTAAATTCAAGTTTAAATTAAATACTTTGGTTGAAATATATTGATAAATAAATTGCTTTCCGTACCACTGTATATACAACTTCCTTCGGCAACAATCCAACAACTGACATATTTGTATAAAACAATCTTTCCGAACAAGCCAACAATCAGTATTTTAGATAAAATATTGCAATCCTAGTGGAAGAAAATTAATGTATGAAAAAATACTCAAGTGGTAGCATAATTAATAATTATTGTACCTTAAAGGTAGACGAAAATAGTAGGTCAGAATTCACATAAACATTAGCATATTGGTATAATCCAACATAAAATACTCCCAAGGCTAATCGTTTCATTGCTGGTCGCAAGCTCACAAAAGGTTTACCATTCTATAAAATAAACATCATTAGTTGTCATCATTATTCTACATTGATTCATTCTTGATTATTTATCTCACGCTTCCAAATTTTCCTTGAACGAAATCCAAATATCGTCTCATTGGATATTGAGGCCCGATTAAGAAACTTCCAGGATAAAACACATGACCAGCGGATTCCAAAAGTGATGGCATTTGTTTCAATGCTTGTAGTTTCTGATCTTTGTTTAGATCATCCTACAATTTTTATTTTATATATTCCAAAAGATTAAAATAAATAAAGCACTTACATATTTTTGCTGACCATCGTATACATCAAACGCTTGTCCAATTAGCCTTAAAGTTAAAACGCAATGAGGAATTGTCCATTTGATATCATACTTTTCACTTTCTGTAAGCCAGTATTCTATAAATCAAAGTACAAGGTATTATAATTCATCCTGAAAAATCCATCCCTAACCTAACCTGTTAAAAGATATCCCATTTGAAACACAAAGGCAAATACGACCGAGAACAACGTTCCACTTGTCAACCAAACCACAAAATACTGAATCAATATACATGAATAAGCATGAACTAACTGCCACCCTAAAAAATGTTTGTATAATTTCCCCTTGTATGAATCTGCCCAATACCAAAATTAAAGTATCCAAGATAAGATCCACATATAATGAAAAATACATGTTGAAGATTATGATGTTTTCCATACATGAAGCGTCGCTGGATAAAGGCCATAGGGTAGGCTATAAAAACAACAATGTTTGAGTATCCTCCCAAATCCAATTCTAAAATCAATTAAAATCATACCCATAACTAGAGAAATAACTATCCTCAAGGCTGCTTCAGGGGCTCCAATATAATTTCCTAACGCTGCAACCCAATCCCCTTGAGCCATAATTGCAGAGATGATTAATCCTTCAAAGATTTCTGTCCAAGAGGCTCACTCTCCCTCCAAGTCTGTTGAATAAATATTTGAGAAATTATTATCTCACGCCACCAAATTCTCTTTTAGTATAAAAGACTCATTCATGAGTCCATTCATATAAAACCATTAATCGATTAATCTCAATGTTATGAAATATAAACACAACAAAAAAGGTCGAACAAATGTCATCCCTACCTGACCCTCTTTTATATAGATACCAATACTAAAGCTCAAATCAAACAGTCCAACTGACACGTATTATATATTATTCTTATTAAATCCACGTAATCATTGTTTTAGGGAAATCCAATTGATATTACACAATACAATATTATCCACCACATTTTCACTCATCATCTCTCTTTTTTTTTATTGCATCAAAAAAGTCAAGGTAAGTACTATATGGAAGGTAAAAAGGGGGGATTGATTACCTTTTCTATTGAAGGGTATGGGGGCCCTTCTGCCTTATCTGCTACAACCTTAACCCTCCACCTCCAACAACGTTAAACACATTTCTTGATACAATTCCAATTCCCTGTCCTTGGAGGTTTGTTGAAGATTTTTTTTAAAACCCCCAACACCGCACCGCCCCAAACGACCCGCTTCAACTTGAACACAACCTCACGTCAAGACGTTGGAAAAAGTTGTGCTAATTAAAGATCAATTGTCAATTGAGTTGCACTAATTAATAAGAAGTGAAAAGCTTATGAATTATTTGTGATGGATTTATCTGACGGGAGTGATGTTGAAGGGGATGTGGAGTTAGATGAAAATGCATTATTGGAATCAGATGAAGAAGTAGAACAGGTCTGTAATAAAGCAATTAAATGAATAATAATATAATAATAATAATAATAATAATAATAATAATAATACTAATAAGAGGGGGTTGGGTGATGAGGGGGGGTATTTGTTGGGATAAATAATAAATATTTATTTTTATTTAATTCCAGAGGGAATCATCAAGAGTAAGGATAAAAGAGGAATTCAAACAGGAGCCCCAAGATTCACAGGAAGATGGGTTAGTACTTTACTTATATTATGGAGAAAAGAGGTTTAAATTATTGTTATTATTGATACTTGCAGGGAGACGGATGTTCTGGATCTTTTGGGATATGAGGAAGAAGAATTAGGTTTTGAAAAAGAAGAAATAAGTACACAGCCTCAACGAGTACTGGTTAGAACAACGGCTATTCCAAATAATGTAATTTCACAACCCAGCACCCACAACTATCAACATCAAATCCCAGAAAATTATGAATTTGGGAATGAAGAATTGGATTATGATGAAGAGGAAGAGGATGACAAGAATACTAGATCAAGATTTACATGTGAAAGAAATGCTGAAACATTGGCTTATCAGCAACAATCAGTAGGGAATCCAATACAAATTGTTGGTATGTGGTGAATATATTCCTGTGCAATGACAATTATAAATGTTTTATTATTTAGGTGGGAAAAGTAATGTAGCTGATAGGCAAAATCGGCCTCGAGGTCCTCCTCATCACATCCGTAACCCCTTGATTGGGAATAAACCAAATCAAAATTTTAATAGGCCTTACCGAGGACCAAGACTGAATGGACCTCCTGTCGTGCAATTTCAATCACGAATATTTACAGATTTTGATCATCCACCTCGGGTTCATAATCCTCATGCTCAATCTCAGTTTCGGGAGCCCGGTCCTTTAATAATGGGTGACCCACGTACACAAGGGCCTGGAAACCCTCATTTTTCTCCAAGACATCACCCGAGGCAGCAAAATAGAAACTTTCGTCCTCACATGAGACCGCGTGGAATGCATCCTCCTCCGTTTCCAAACAATTTTGAAAGAAGACCATTCCCCCCTCCACCCCAATTTCAAGGAATGAATCCGCATATGCAGCCAAATTTTCCTTTTATGCTTCCACATCCAGCTCAGCTCAATTTTCCTCTTGATCAAGCACAGCCACCTATGTTTCAGATGGATCAAGGAATACGTTCTGAAGCCCCACAATTTAATCATTTTCCTGGAACACAGCAGATGCAACCTATTCAACAACCCGGATTTCCAATGGCCAATTTAATGCCATCACAACATCAACATCTTCAACTACCCATAATAGGTCCTGTCGATGTAGCACCTCAAAATCTTACACCTCAAAACCAGTTTTTTCCTGCTCAACAACAACCTCAATTTATGCAACAGCAGCAATCTCAAAATACTTGGTCTCAACCTGACGCAAATATAATGCAAAGGCAATGGGAGGGTCCACCAAACTTTATGCCATTTAACAACCTTGGCGAAGTTGTAAATAATGGTCTTTATGTCCAACAACCGAATAATAGCAGTATGGGTGGTTTTAACCAGACCATTCCTGACAGCCAACCACACCCTTATGACAACGAAAGATATGATGCCCGTAGTCGTAAAGAATATTCAAGGAGGGATTATGATATTAGAGATGGGCAATCGTATCCCCACAAAAGGAAATATGACCAATATGTTTCTCATGCAAGTCCTGAAAAGGTACTGTTTTGTTTTACATTCAAAATATTTTTATCCTGGGCTTAATTGGGTTTTATAATAAAATTGGTTGCCATTTTTTAGTTGACTAGACTAAATGATCGGCTCGAGCCTGAAGTTGGGAACGTTTCTTTGCCTATGAAAGATGAAAAAGCCGAAGAGTTGTTGAAAAAAATTAGAGAAGACGCTAAGGTATTTTAATCAGTTAGATTAAGTCTATTAATGCTGAACATTTGTTTGTTTACAGAAAAGTATCGGACTTGATGATGACTACATAAGGAAGTTGGAGGAGCAGACAAAACTGCGGGAAGAAATATTAAGACAGAAAGCCGCTTCCCGCAAAAGGAATAACAATGGAATGGCAGCTGACAAAACTATTAAATGTCCTAGTCCTAAATCCAGCAATACGGAGAAGGTCTCAGCTCCAAGACCTTCAATATACATTAACCCTAAAGCATTTAGAGGGGACCTCAGTGCTTTAAAATCTGTGAATTCGGTACCCCCCAAAAATGTTTCAGGTGCATTGGGAAATGCACCTGAAACAATACCTAAATCTAAAATGGTACTGAAGGTTACCAAAAACAAACATGGGAGGGTCATCTCCATGTGCAAGGTAAAATATTGGTCGATTAGTTATTTTAACCTATTAATTTCCGTTTTTGCACACTATCTCAACTTTTTTCTCTATTTATGCTATTATAAGTGTATATTTTCACACATTCAAATATTTTCATATGAAAAGCCAAGTCGAATTAGATTCATAATGTTCCTCGAGTACTAGATTTTTCAGCATTTCGGGACGCTCAACATTAATAGAAGAAATTATAAAATCTGGCACTGGAGTTTCACACACCTGCTTCATTCCCAGAACTGCTTCAAGTCATGAAACCCAAACCCTCCAGCCTTCTAATGTCTAGTTATTACAGAACTTTAGTATTATGTCGTATGTACGTGAATCCTTTTTGGATGTTGAGCTCTTGATGCTGTGTATTATCTGAAAAGGTTTTACTGTATTGCAAATTTTTATTAATCAATTTTTTATTTGCCGATGAGGCTTTCTTTGAAAATATCAAATATTTTGCTTGAGTATGCACTGTAATTTTACAACTGAATTACAATTTTATTGTATCCAGTACATTGAGTCTTTTTATACAATGTTCTTTCTAAACGTTAATTCATTAATTGAAACAAACTGTGATATTTGGGGTGATATTTCCAACCTTATTTGTAGTATGTGTTGTATGTGTTCATGGTTTAATGATAATTTTGTGATCTCCTCACTACCTCAGGTGCAAGTTGTGCCAAAACAACGACGACAAGATACACAAGACAAGATAGATTTGTGATTCGTCTAACGTTGATTCAGCATCCAATTCATGAAGGAGGACGCTTGCTAAATCGTCCGTTACTACAACCGTGACTGAAATAACGGTTTCAAAATGACTTTGAATTAGGTAGATTATTTAATAAGATGCAGTTTTTTTTTATTTTTTAAAATATCAAGTGTAACAGTTAATTTCAAAAAAAGTTTTCAAATGCATTGTGAACAGTTGACCAATAATAATTTTGGTTTAGATTTAGACACCACAAAATTATCAAGTAAAAATTTTATTACGCTATGTAATCAATGTACAGTTGTTTTTGAGCTATTTTCGGTGTCGTTCTATGAGTGTACATTAAAGGCAAGCGAGGGAAGTAAATATTACTAAATACTTTTTAACTTAATTTATTTTAGACTGTAACAAATAACAGTATATGTAGCACACATCACAACCATACTAGACACAAAAAAATAACTTAAAGCTGATATTATTCGAACTATATGAATTACAATAAATATATCTTATCATTGCGACGATTGTTGATTTATTGAGTAAAACATCATTTAAGATTTTTTTGCATCTCATGATTTATTATAAATCAAGAAGAGATCACAATAAATTGTCCTCAAATTAAACGTAAGCAACGTTATCGAATAGACAATAGAATAAATAGTCCTGCTTTAAAAATGATTAGTAGACGCCCATTGACATTTCATAAAGCGTGCTACATAATAATAATCAGTTTTGAATGACTAATGATATGACATATTTTAATTTGCACATTTCAATCTTGTTTGCAATTTACATGTAAATAAATTCAGACAGGGGTGTGAATTGATAGTGGTTCTACATCTCCTGTTGACTTGATTCTACGGGATTTCTTGTCCATTTCATCTTTTGTATTGGAATTGGAATTACTTTCACTATTACTATGGCTCATACAACTTTCTCTACTTTCACTTTCACTGTCTTTTTCACTCATATCATCCTTGCCACCATTTGGGGTCGACATTGTAGACATTGGTCTTGTCAACACAGAATGAGGCCTCTCTGGTCTTTGATGGCCTCCAGAGGAGTATATAAAAGTCAGGGGGTCAAAAGTTTGGGAATCTCTGGGATTTGACGTATCCCTCAAGAATTTTGCAGGTAGTGGGGGTGCTGGGGGAGAAAAGAAATTTGTGGAAGGCCTAAGTGTGTTACTTTGCAGTTGATGGTCTCTCTCTTCAGACTTCCGTTTCTCATCTTCCCTTCGGTGGAGTAAATCTTGCTTTATTTTAAGTCCTAAAGCTCTGCTTAATGAACCCTGTAATAGAAAGTTGGGAAAGTCAAGGCTTTGTTAAGTCCCTCTAGTTTCCACCATAAAATCTAATTGTAATTACACAAAAGCTAATTATATTTCTAAATCAAAAGTGAGTTGGTAATGTAATATATAATGTAGCATGCTCATAATCTAACCTGTGAACTCCTCCAAGTTGAAAACTAGAGTTCGAAAAGAGAAATTAAATACAAGTGAGTTAGTATGATTGCAGAATTAAAGTTTTAAGAAAGAATGCATTTGGACGAGACGTTTGGCAGAAAGAAGATGCAAGATCAACAAGACAGTGTCGAAGTAGCGGGCAAGGACGGGTTACAAAAGCGAGCGATTGAATTTTATTATTCGCAAATTGTTCTAATTGAAGCCAACCTTTTGGGCAAATAGATGGCTGTAATTCTGTTGAATCATGATCCATTAGAGTGACGATAAGAAAAAGAAACAAAGAACATTTCAGTGCATTAAGTTCAATACATACATACATATGTAACTAGTAATTGTATATTATTTTAAATCATTAAGGGAGCTGAGTCTGTCTTACTCGGAGACTTGTCCTTCTTCTATTGTCTTCTGTGCTTCGGCGAAAGGCGTCCGTTGATAGCTGTGCAGATCGACCTAAAGAATCAGATCTATGTTTATCTAGCATGTGTGCCCTGGACTTGGTCGGGATACGGTACTGCTGTGTTATCTTTGCTCTAAAATTGAAGTTTGTATGACCTTGTTGAACGAAAGATCTGACAAAATACCTTGCAGGAGCTAACATTTGTTCCAATTCTACTGATAAATGTCGACGTATAATTTGTTTCGTTGCTGGAATACCCATTGCTGAAAACAGAAGGGTCAAATGTAATATAATGTTAAATGTAAATATGTACCTGTAGCTAATGTGTCTCCCCCGAATGATGGTTCCAACACACATATTGCGCCATGAATGCCACTGCCTAAATTTCCATTAAAAAGCACAAACATTAATTTTCCGTTTAGGAAAATATTTAATTCCATGGATAATCACCTTTGAGGTTCTCCGAATATTCTCCCAAGTCTATATTTCTAGCCCAATTAACAAAATGTTGATTAGTCCAAACAATAGGATCACGGTCACAGTTTCTCCTCCTTTCAGCCAAAGCCTATTTAAATGATGTTTGATAATGAATAGCTGTATAGATTTTGAACGAAATCTCTCGTGTCGTAAAACGTACCTGTCTGTCAAATCCAACGATTCTAAGCAAATGAACGCCATGAGCAATAGAGGCCATATGAAATTTCCTTGTAACTCCCAAATATTTTTCTAAATCTTTTTTACTCATATGATCCAGCAGTCTTGCATCTACCAAACCTCCAGCAAAATTTTCTGCATATTGAGGTAACCCAATATCTGGTAACCATTCAGAACTAACCCTATTTCCAATAAAATAAATGTTACATCTTTGATCTATTTAGTTTCATTTTATGCCACAATAAAGTGCACCACGACTTCAGATTACTTTTGCTTACCAAACATGAGAAAGTTCTGCAATGCATGGGAAACGAACTAATGCGGGATTACGATGTTCTTCGATTGCTAATCGCAATTTTTTTCTGTGAAGCGGATGCATTATTCCTAATTCCGTCTCTAAATCTCCATCGTTTAACTCCAATAAAACTTTTCCACTTTTGACATTGTCAGCGCATCTTGAACCATATTGAGGCATTCCAAGGCTTACTTCAATCCAAGCTTGTACCATTGATGCCCTCCAGAGTTCCATTGGTAGCGTGGCTGCTTCTTGCAAAGCTTTTAGTTTATCAGCGTAGCTTTCCTGTTCAGTTAAAGGAGATTGTGGCATTGAACCTTGGGGTGACCAGCTCGTTCTTTGATTTCCACCCACTCCATCATATAAATTTGAATCTAATGTTCGTCGGTGCTTATTTCGGGCGAAAAATACTCTGGAAACAAATAATCTACTGTAAATAAATCATATATGATACATATAATCCATCACATATTCCTAAGACGTTAAACGCGATTTTTTAGAAAAGCTTATTTTTTAGGTGGCTCTTCCTGTCGAGACTTTAAAAGTTGAATCTAGTTGTGACCAAAAATTAGACTCTTTAATTTACCGAGATATGCTGCCCCATGCACCTCTAGCCCCCGTTGTTGCTCTTCCAGCAAAATCTGTTCCACTTCGTCTACTGTTTTTTCTTCTGGCTTCAGCAGCCTCGGCAGCCAGAAGTTGTTCCGCAGATCTAATTCATAAATGTAGAGTTTAATTGAAAAAGTTACTTGTGAATTGACAATACACACCTTGAGAGTGCGTGTGTTTCCAATGACCTCGTAAATGATGAGAACGTAAGCGGTCCAGGACTTTCCCTAGAATTTGTAAAAAGTTGAGGTAGTGTGGCAGTGGATATAACTGACATGGAATCTCCATCTCCTCCAGAACCATCTCCAAGTTCTAAGCTGATTGCTAAAATTTTGCAACACACTAGCCCATTACATTACTATAACTAAATATAAACGCCGTAACCCACCTTCGTTCGCAGAGTCAGATAAATTCCCAGTAGCAGCAGCCTGAGAATCTCTTTCTGAGCTTAATCTAACACCTATATTGACAAACAATTAATTGCTGCAAATGGTCGGTTTGGCTGTAATCTTACCAGAATCAGCCGACGAGCCACGATCAACGGTCGCATATGTTGCTGTTAATGATGAGACAAGAGAATAATGAGAATTAGCTGTTGTACTAAGCTGTGTTCTATCAGGTTCTGCGTAAATCCCATACTGAGCTAATTGTCGTTTCGTCTATTTAAATAAAATATTAGTTTTGCAAATAAATGAATTACGAAGGTAATTACTTCATGTAACTCTTGTTGAAGTTGTTGAATCTGTAACTCGCGAACATTTAATTGTCCAGCTAGCGCTATACCCCTTTCCGTTTCATCTCTTGCATGTCTCAATAGATTCCATCGTTCCCGTTCTGCCTCATCTCTTTCAACAATGAGACGTTGAAGGGATATTTCACTTTCTTTCATTCTCTACAATGTTTGTACAATTTTTTATGGAATTAATACATTCAAATAATGCATGCAATCATGTATACCTGCTCATAATTTCGTATGAAATCACGAAGTTCCTTTTCCTTATCCTCTAAAGTTGCATAAAGTTGTTTCATTTGATTGAGTAATTCAAACTTTTCTGCTTTTAACCTCTTTCGATCCCCTTTTAGTGCTGTAAATATGATGGTGCATCACGAAAGATGCAATTGTAACAAATGTTTACATGTATAAGCAAGACTATAAACCAAGTAAATACCTAAAAGTGCTTCCTTGGCATGATGAAGTTCAGTCGGAACGTCAGCTCCCTCGGGAATTTCTTTGGATTTCTTTAGTTCCTTGTGCAAACTTTTGTTCTTTGCAACTAATCGGTGACATTCCTCTTTTATTTCGGTAAGGGAAAGAGATTCCAAATCTAGCGAGCCAAGCAAATCTACCTCATCTAAAAAATTATAAGAAAACTTGGTTGGGATTGGAAGCCGTGAGGCTTTGAATGATAATTTGTATGTACCATGATGATGATTATGACCACCGTTGCTGGAAGAAAGTCCATTAATTTGAGGAGAATCCTTATCATCTGAATGGTTTGTGTTTGAGAAACTCATGTTGCCGGATATGGAAGTATCATTATTTGGGGTTGATGGGGTAGAAGGGGGTGAGTGTAGTTGTGATATTCGTTTATTGGTGTCACTTAATTCAGCTCGAAGAAGTGCCATTTCGCTATGTGCTATTTGTAAATCCCCATCAAGTCTGTTTTAAAATTTATATGCAATTGAATACAAACGGACTAAATTTTATGCTATGTACCTCCCGGCCAATGATTTATTTTCTTCAACCATTTTACGAAATTTTCCCTGCAAGTGTAATTATTAATAAAGAATCAAGACTCATGTAAGAAAGGAGCGAAAGCACAAGAGGGAACATAAACGATCAAGATTTTCTTGAATATTGTGGGTATTGTGGGTATTTTGGGTATTGTGGGTATTGGGTATTGATA
>JAAOWG010000464.1:0-17939 GCA_036491945.1 Paranurophorus simplex
TGGCAAGTCGTCAGAGTTAACTAGAGAAATGATATTAATATAAATTTATAAATAGGATCTAAGAAAGTCACATACATTTTGATTCCTTGCCAGATTTGGTTACATCTTCCCTGGATAGAACCATTGTTAGCAAAGATTCAAAGTATTTAGGCTCAATTGTGATTTCTTTGTCATGAACAGAAGCTAACTTTGAGGTCCAAGTGTTGTAAAATATTTCGTTTGCTCGTTCATGGTAAGGGACAAACTCATTTTTTGCTTCAATAAAAAATGCGTGGCGTACATCTGCATTTAAAAATGTAAACCTTATTAGAAAATGTATCAAGCAAAGTAAAATCATGTACCTTGAAAAAAAGTGGAAAATAGAATTTCAGTTTGAGAACATTTTGGAAGGATTCGATTTAGTTCAAATTTAAAAGGCAGCAAAACAATGTTGTTCTCGTCCATTGAGCTTTTCATTGGAAAAGGTTTCCTACAAACAAAATTCGAGTCAATTATCTCAATCAATCCCCGGATTAATGAGAAACATACTGAGCATTTTTCAAATTTGCTTCTTTTGATTTACTTTTCGGTGAACCACGGAGATAGTCAAACGCCCCAAGTGTTAATAAACATTCTTCGTTAATTTCAAAAATCTAGGACAATAAAATTCCCATACATATTTTTGATTTGTACCCATAATTTCAATTTCAATACATTTACCTTATCTGATACGTCAAAGAATTCCAAACCATTTAAAGCAGAGAATTGGCACCCGGATAATGTTCCGGATTGTGGTTCAACCCAACATTCAGTGATTATGTAAAGATCTCGAGTTTCATCAGATGCTTCCAAGTCATCGTCAAATTGTCTGAGTTTAATACAGGGATGAATAAAATCAAGTGTACTGCTGATTACTTACCCCGTCAAAGATGTTGTTGGAGGAAACATAACAAACTGCATCACACAAGGAGTCAAATATGTTTCTCCGATTGCATTTTCCGTTACATACGAATTAGAAACTTGTGTAGGAATGGTAATTTTGTTCTATATCCCACAAAATTTACATTAATATAAAAACAAAACAAAAATTAAAAAAATATGCTAAAGATAAGAGTCAAGTTGCTAGAAAATTACCTCTATATCAACTTCAAGAACCATGCTTACGATACCTGAAGAGGAATATGCGAAACGGAAACCTTCCTGGAGGCGCATTCTATATACAATTGAAAGAAAACATTAAAATAATAAAAGATGTAAAACTGTTTTTTATGTACTTTGTGATAATTGTCAAAATTTCAGATGCATCTTTAATCATAAAATCTGATAATACGCATTTAGGGAAAAACCAGATCCACCGTCTATGGTGTAAGTAGCGAGCAACGGTGTTGAACATCTCCGGAACCATAATTACTGGGGCCGTCCCAGATGCATGATGAGTGGGTTTGAAACCAAATGTAGACTTCCCCAATTGATTTGAGGACTCAGCACTACTTGTGTTATCATAAGCATGTTGTGCCATCAAAACTACACAAAAATTGTCTGGAATTTTTTCATATCTGCAACAAGGATGTTTTAGAAATACCACAATAATTTTTACAAAGTGTTTGAAGGTCCAACCTAATCAGTATCTTTTCAATCGGCTTGTTCATTAAAATACAGCATGGCATATCTGACCAAAGGGCAGGTTTATTGATTGAATCAGCCTTGTTTGAGCCCCCACTTGCGTTACGTCCTCCTATAACAGAAATTAAAGTGGATAAAAAGAGGTCTCCATAAAGAAATTTAAAAAAAAATCATAGAAAAGGTTTCAATGCAAGAATGATTTTGAAATGCATTTTTTAAAGATACTTAGTCAGAGATTATCATTTAATAGTTGCTTTGCTAATTGTTTGAACCTAATCTAACCTACCTTGACCCAAAGCCCCATTAAAAAAATTAAATCTCCACCGGGGAGGCTCCTTTAGTCTTTGAGGAAACGTCAAAGCAGCAATTTTTTCTCGAAGGACGGACACTGTTTTGTGCCGAAGATTTCCAGGCGTACCAACAAGAAAGGCCAGACGAAGTACTACATATGGTGGTTTTGATGTTACTCGTATAATATAAAAAGAAAACGGAGGAGCTTTGTCATCATCGCCAAACATCAATGTTACATATGAGTGGTTCTCAACAAGTACAAAAGAACTTGAATTTTTTAAAAGATTATTTAAGGCCGTAATCGCTTGTCGGCATAAAATTAGTTGAAATCGTCCAGCGGGATTCGGGTAGTGCAAGTGTCTAAAATCATAAATCAATAGGTCAAAACTCACTAGATTACGTACTTTGGAAGTGGATGATCATGTTCTAATATTATTCCTATCCTGTGGGTATGCATCCATTTTTGCCATACGTTTGTATCAAGCATACAAACGGGTTTCCAAAATTGAGCAAAGTTTGGGTAGAGAAAATCACTGAAATATATATAATAAAAATAATGTGATATACAGACTATGCGACCTACGGAGACTGAAGCTGCGGAACCGATGAGTTAGGTGAAAAATAGAATAAAGGCACTCCGTTTCTCAAGCTGTCCGGTATACTGTAATATGCTGGATACGATGAAAATGAGTTGAGATGGACCAACAATCTATCCGACTCTGAAAGATTTTTTCTTGTCGCCCAAAATCGATTGACCATCAACTGTCGATATATTGATGGAAACGACTTTGCCGCTAGGCATGTGACATCGTGAAGAAAATCGTATGGACCTTCTAAGTATAAAATGCATTTTGATGAATTTGAAGTTATGTCCGTCACAATAACATATTCCAGATGAATTAAAAACTTCCATGGCAGGGTTAACGTTATTTCATAAAAAACGTCCTCATTAATTTTGATATCCTTCAAATGCAATCAAAATAACAGTTAAAGAGACGTTAAGATTTTTTATAATTATATATTATGATATATGTACCTTTATCATGAAACCTTCTCGTAGACGACATGATAAAACTTTCATGTAATCTACGTCAAGAATATTTTCAAATTGTTTTTTCTTAACGATTGGCATGTCGCGAATGGTAAAAAAGCATTTATTTCTGGAATTCATTGTATTATTAGAGTTAGAATTGATTTGAATTTCAAAATAAGCTTTCTAACCTAATGGACCACTCTCCAGGTTTTGCTGGCGCAGGAATATTGGCATCAGTTTGGTGATCGTCAGAACTCTGAAAACTCCAAGCCAAAAATGCCAAATGGTAAACATTCATTTCAGTTATTTTTTCAGACATCATTTCAGGAGCTTCGGGTAAGAACGCCCCAAACGTCGCAGATGCTATAAATTTCATCAAATCCACATAGGGAAGCAACCCATGGCATAAATGCGGATGAAAAGGACTGGAAAGTTGTATGAATGAACACGAAACGGTATTGTACCGAAGTTGAGACAAAATAATATCCAAATATCTGCCATCCGGAACACTGACAACTCCATCCGTCAATATGACTAGACCTAAAGAAAGAGTTTATTCGAAATAGTTAATGGACCGTAGCCAAATATAATCTCACCCGACGATGAGTTTTCTGGAAGAAGACTAAGGGCAATAAGGGCTTGTTTGAGCAAATCAACTAAACCAAAATCAGAACTGACAGCAATAGATGAGCGTTGAGCAGGTGTGGCTGCGTTGTCGCCTGATGGAATCTTTGTGTGTCGTTTCTGTTTTATATTACATTTAATTAGCATTTAATATTTAACTCAAAATCAGATGCTACAATGTCTTGTACTTTTTGACGACGAGGCAAAGTTTTTAACAAACTAGACGTCATCTTGGCCATTTTATTTTCTGTATCATGAAGCTTTCCAAAAATAGTACTTAAAATTTCATTGTAAGTGTAAGGGCCTAGTAACCTTCCTTGCAGTATGACCTATGAAGCGATAATTCAATGACAAAATTAATTGTAGAATAAAACAAAAAAAACTGACCTCATTATTGATGCATGTTAGGAAAGGTGAATGTGTAATAACAGTAATAAAAATTTTGGGTTGAAATGCAGTGGTGCTTCCAGGAATGTAAAACTATATAAAAAAATAAAAAAACTAAATTAGAAACACAGTAATAACAAATCAATTAATGACAACAATAAAACACTTGCAGGTCTCATGAGTCCATCTAAACTAGCCTTCAATGCTTGAAATACACCATCAAACACAACTGAACCAGCTTGAACGTCCTGTTACAATAGATTGACAATTTTTTGTATTTCAGTTCAAACTTTTATCCTACCACAGCTGCAATAGATGGGCTAACATCAATACAATAAACAATCCTATACCGCCTTGATAAATACGTGACAACCGTCTTTGTAGTTATCTTGTACCTGAAAATACCCTTAATTTATCCATGCTCATGCTTTCCATTCTACAAACCTGAATGAATGACGGTTTTGTGGTGACCAATCATTATCCGGATTTTTTGGAACTGCTGATACCACACAGAAATCTGTCCCTTCATCCTAAAATAAATCATTAAACTGTAATTCCAAACCTCTTCCTTACCCTCGCAACATCCTCTTCATCCTCTTGTAAGGAGAATACAGTATCAAATCTTGAAAAAAACCATTCCGCCCTTCTATTCCTGGATATCCTATGATCTTTACTCATAAGTATATAAATACTTTTAGCTTCTAAAATAGGTCGATTATCTTCCACATCCCTTGTAATCCCATCTCCTGCTGAAGGTGATGTTTCCTTCAACAACTCCATCCTTTAGTTCTTTTAAACTCTTTTATTAAATTCTTCCACTGATCCCACATCTTGTCATCCGACGCCACTCAACCCTTGCCCCTTGAGTTTGAACTTAATTTTAAATTTAAAAACAACTAATTCACAGGGCCTTTAGTCTCCAAAGGGAAAAGAGAAATAAGGATTAAGGAAACTGCGACGTTTTCAAGAACACATTTTTTTTTATTTTAATGTTTATATATTTAAATCCTCTTCCCGCCTTTCATCTAGGCCTCTCAACGGGGGGGTAACTTGAGAGAAAGGTTTTTACAATCTTTAAAAGGTTTTTATATTTATTATATTTATGTATTAGTCAGTTGAGGACTATTAAATATATGAGATTGAACTTTGAGCATATTTCATACAAATTTAAAGGGTTATATGTTTAATTCAATCTCTAGATATGGGATAAAAAAGGTTTATAATTAATTTCATCGAATTTCTCAATATGCCTCATATTCCAATCTCAATTTCCCCTTCCATTTATTTTAGTTTCTCCATTGTTTCAGCATCACTGTTCATTAGTTAAATGATCAAACAAATGATGATTAGATAGAGAAATGTTTGGGTTGATTGGTCAATAATTTCCTCTTGATTTGATTGATAAAACTCTTTCCTGTTTGAAGGCTCGTGTAAATACTCATTCTCATTTGTTTTGTAGTCAAGAACAAAAGGATTAAAGCTTTATTTTCATGTTTTTGGGTACTACCAAAATCCAGTTTAAAATGCATGCAGTATGATGGATGGTTTTTTAAATTTATCCTTGCGTGATCTACATAAATCTAATTTAATTAGCAATATTAAGTCGTCATAAATAAGCCTTGCAACATCATGTATTTCTACAGTTCCATTTGTTCCTTTTGTAGGGGGCTGGCTAATCCAATGTAATTCACTAAAAGCAACCAAACTCCAATATTGTGCAAATTGCTTCTCCAATTCACATCCAACATGTCCCTACGAATAAAAGTACTAAAGGGAAATGTAAGGGAATGAGGGAATGAGATTATTGATTAGATGTCGAGGTGATAAACTTAACTAGCTGGACCCACAATCAAGTTTACAAGGAAATAATTCTTTCACCTCAACGTCCAACTATAAGCTTGCAAACTTCCTCTACGTTTTTAGCTACATGGTTTTTTTTTTGTTTTGAGGCAAAAAAGATTTATGCAAACAACCCTGGACTCTGTAGAGTGACAGAGTTCGTCACTCCTTTATTATTAGCCCAGTTTGGGTTGAAATGGTCACTTCCGATTTAGGCATTACTTCTTGAGTGGTGGTGATAGTGACGTTTTTATACAAACACTCCATTTGGCGCATATTCATTAGGTTTAATGGACCACATACCTAACAATCAAGTGTTATTTGTATTGGCATATAATGAAACTACCTGAAAAATTATCGGAGAACAATTGGAACTCAGTCATCCCTATTGCACACTACTAAAAGACGTATTTTCAAATCAGGTTGTACAGTATGTACACAGTTGAGCTAAATCTTTGAAGATGAAGGAATTGAGATAAAAAGGTTATAAGCAGTGAATGGATAAAGTTGTCTCAATTGTTTCTGTTGTTAATCATCTTGTATAATTCAATGTTCAAATGTGATGTGATGCCCAGTTTTAGTATTTTGAAAGTGTATTGATTTATCAACTCCGGGTTTGTTGTTTGTTTACGGTAACGACCGTTTCCAGTTCACCTTTCTTTTATAGTTGAAATATCTTTTACCAGAGGAAATTTTGTCAAGGTATTCCGTACAAAGAGATTTTTTGAACTTGTTCAAAATATGAAATAGTGATGACAATGAAAGGGTTGTATTCATCCCTCTCTGTCATTCATTACATTCTACAATTTACCAGAGGTAAAGAAATTGTATTGCAATCAATAAGCATTTAAGTAATCAGATGAATTGATGCAGATTCTCGACATCAATCACTTCCAACAATATTGTTATTAATATCCTCAAGATTTACCTTTGCGGATGGAGTTGAAGGGGAAGATGAGTTGTTGCATTTTTCCCTTGGAAGACAAGCCCCTTATTATAATCCTGAATTATACAAAGTCTTACGACAACATTACAAGTATTGGAGTAGTTCTAAATGATTATGTAGGTTCTAAGAGTAGTATGGCTTAGATTCCAGGACTTTCTTTGGGCAGGATCGGGTGAGGGTCCGGTCCCTTCGGAGAGTCAAGATGGCCTTGCTTGGGAAGATGATGGAGAAGGGTCAGAGGGGAACGTTGAAGTGAAAGTGACTAAAACTATGATACTTTATAAAACAGTTTTATCAACGGTTTACCCCGTTGCATTAACTCCCCTTGTCATTTCAAGCAAAATATCTCCAACAATCCTAGAGCCAAGTTCAACATTTTCAATATCCGCCTGGGCATCATCTTCTAGAGAAGATGATTTAATAAGTCCAACACCAACACTTTCCGTTCAACCCTCTGCAACAATGTCCATACCCACACCGGAAGAAGAGCTTAATAATGACAGACTCTCAGGCTCTGAGACAGATCCACGATTTTGGATACAAACTTCCATTAGAAGGAAACGTGGAGATTTTTATCATCCAAATGATCTCACTTTTCATGAGCTACTTCAAAACAGACTCGCTGCCATATATGCAACTGCCTTTAAACGTCAACTACTCAGATCATTGCGCCTGGTTGGGAATGAAACAGGGGCCATGACACAAAATCGTCGTCGACGTGCTTTTGATGATTTTGATTATTATGAAGAGGATACAGAAAGCAATCCTCTTTATTTTTATTTAAAAGGTTCAAGTGTGTCTGCTCGAACGGCTTTAAACGTTTCTGTCTATATGATTAACGTTACTTGGGAAAACATTGATCCCAAACTTGATCTTAGATATATTGTTTACGCAGAGAGTAGTCCAATTCAAGGGTTCGTAGCTGTGAAGGAACTTCAAGTTATTTCAAAACTGGAAATGGAAAACAAACTTGGATATGAAATTATTAACAAGGCTGAAGGTAGTGTGGGATTGATCATGTTAAAGAAAATGATAAAAAAGCCTTTTATTTTTTTCTCAAGCTTTAGTACAACCGTTGGAACGAAATGAAGTTGGAGTCATTGGTTCAACAACGCCTTGGCTAATTGCTCTAATGACATTGATTTGTTTGATGATTTTAATTCTAATGCTGACACTATTCATGGCATGGAAATGGAGGCATAACCGTCTGAGAGATAGACGTGAAGCTTCAACTGCTATATCTCAAGGGGAGTCCGCTATATCAACAGTTTCACCCCCAACGGTAACTTTGCTCACAATTAAGGTCCTTCTACTTAAATATTATTGATCTCAGGATCGTGGTGCATCCCATAAAATTTATGCTCAGCAAATTGAACGAGGTTCTCGGGAAAGTAGTCCTGGGTCTGCAAGTATATTTCGTCCTGAACCTCAACAAGGCCCTTCTCCCCTTCAAATTCAAAAATCATTGCAACAACTCACAACAAGAAGGAATCAGCAAGAAAAGGGAGAAGAATCTCCTGGGAACAAAACAAGTTCTGCCGAAAGTGTGTTCACTCAAGATGAAGAAGCATCTTCATACCATTCTCACTCACCACCAAAACACAAATCCAAGCCACCCGGATCCGTCGTTGCCAGAAAAGTAAGACTTCCCTCTTGTACCTTTAATTTCATCTCCATTTTAATGTAAATCCTTTTGCAAGGTACATAAAAAGCGTGGAAGTAAAACCAGAAAAATTTCGGATGAAGATTACAAGGGCGATGAAGAGGATAAAGTTCCAAATGACGGAGTAGAAGGAAATGATTATAGCTTTACAGGAAATATTTGTAGAAACATGGATAAAATAACTTTTGGGAATTTGGAGATTTTTCCAGACTCTGAAGCACGAACTCCAAGTGCTGAAGCCAAAAGGATTATTTTATCCCGTCCTTCAAGTAGTCGTGAACAAAAGGCTGTAGTTCTACATCCCCAAGAAGAGACACAAGTACAAGTTCATGAGAGGGATAGAGAAATGAGTGAAAGAAGTTTTGAGATTAGTGAATCTCCAGAACGCATCCCAGATACCAGGGATGCTCAAGTTCAAACACCCACACAACTTACAAAAAGACAATCCACAACCACTCCTAGAGTTAGAACATCCCCCAAACATCGTGCAAGTAAAAGATCAAAAGTGCCCAAAATGTCATTAATCTCTACAGAGTCCGAGGAAACGATTGAGTTCAAACCATTGGCAGCGTCTTCCAATGAGAATGAGGTTAATCCAATTGGAAGGATTAGAAAAAGGTTTCATCAATTTTTGGAAGATGCATTTGATGTCATAGGTTTGATGTGAACATCATCATATTTTTTAATGTATTGAGTTGTAAAAAAATTGAATTTTAATTTTATAGTCACTGGTCGTAAAGACTGCCCTCCTGGTAAGGCCCCACAATCAGCCAAAGTTACGGTTACTCATGAAATGAAAAGTACACAATCTGGTCGACGCCCTTGGACTTCTCAAGTAATAAGAGAAGAATCAATTAGGAAAATCCGACCCAAATCCACGATTGGTATGAGACCACCTAAAGCTGCATGGGGTGCAGGGACAGAGCGTCGATGTCAATCCGCAAAATCAAAATCCTCTGTGATTGAAGAAGAGATTGAGCAACACCCATTTGTTAAAGAAGATGAGCATTTCGTATCCCCAGGATTTGAGAAGCAACAAGAAGGGACAAGTAGGTCATCCTCTACTATGAGAACTGAGGGTCCTGAATCCTTTTCGGATGCCTCACACTCTCATCATCACTCTTACGTATTCCCGAAATATCCAACATACCCTGAAGTAGAGGTTATTGGTCAAGGACAAGGAACGAGATTAAATCCTCAAGACCCTGCCGTACCATTAATTAAAGCAATCAAGGAGGAAATGAAGAGGTTTGAGAAAGTTAAAGTCTCAAAGGACATCACCAATAGCTAAAATTAATGATATATCCCATTAGTACACCTTGTGAAATTAACTAATAATAAAATCACAAGCGTTTCAGTTAATAATCTTTGTTTACTGTTTTTTCTGAAATTTGGTTTATAAATGAAAAACGTTTCCCTCTTGACACGCATATGAATTTAATTCAAAATCACAGATCACAGTTGCCTATTACCTAGTTTATATCGTTTAAAAATATCGAGGTTACTGCAAATAGTAAGAAAACGAATCCCCCGACTATTGTAACTGTTCGAACAGAAATCTTTTGGGCTACCATTCTACCCCCAAGTACTGCAAGTCCTGTACACAATGAATGGCCCAAAATCCCACCGATGCACACCCCAGCTATATTCTACATAATAGTTCCTTTAAATTAAATAACAACTTATCTCAGGTGGTTCTATAAGTACCTCTCTTGCGGCCAGAATGATTGTTGCTAGTTGAGATCTGTCTCCCCATTCCGCTAAAAACGTCATTGTAAAGGATTGTAAAAATACTCTTGAAAAGCAGGCAAATAAAATCCTACGAAAAGCTGCTGGTACTTTATACCCTTCATTTCCAGCTTCTTTGGATTGCATCTGATTTTCTACCTACAAAACATCCAACAATCTATCATTAAACATCATCATTACAATCATCATCATCTTATCATTGATCCACCCATACATCATCATCCTTTGACTTAATTTCCGCTTGAACTTCTTCCAACTCTTCTTGACCCTCATCCGCCGACATCTTCCACCCATCATAAATCATCTTGAATCCAAACAAAGCAAAGAGGAGGCTAGATATATAATATGTTATAAATCTAGGGATCACCGTTGTAATGAATCCAAAGAAAGCTGTAGACAAATGAATCCATGATTCCAGCAGCACGACGACAACGTCCCTTCTTCTTACCTGACAATATCGTCATTAAAGCCAAGGCCGCAATGGCCCCTGTGAACACCACACATCGCGGATGCTTCATGGCCATGATTGCCGCAATAAAGAACGTCTTGTCCCCCAACTCTGAGACGACGATAACTGAAAGGGATGCGATGAATGCATGGATGAAGCCAAGCTCCACAAGGCCACCCCCTCCTCCCTCTAAATTGGACCCCTCCATGATATGGGCCAATTTAAATAAATAATAATAATAATAATAGATTTAAAACCCCAAAGTTTACAGATGGGATCAATAACTATGAATGAATGGGGACAACGTGGAGGGTAATCAAAGAATCCTTTTAACCAGACTCATCATGCTTTATTTGTATGAGGAAAAAATTGGTCAGACTTAATTCAGGAGAATAAGCAATATATCACATTCCTTCAAGTTACATCAAGACTATATATATCCCTTGGAGTTTACAACAAATCATATGCAGACAAATACAGGTTTCAACAAGGGCCAGGAGAGAATTAAGTTTGTAAAAATAACCATATACATATATTATTATTATTACTCTTGAAGTTGCTGAAGCCAAGAATTTAAAAAATAGTGAAGTTCATCTGTGTAGTCCTTGGGGATTGGAAGGGACAAAAGTGAGGTGAGGTGGTTTAGTTTGATGACTTCAAAGGCATTTGTCGTACTGTTGTTTATTACTCCGGTAACAATCCGTTGGGTCAATACAGCTAGCTCAATGTAAAGTGCACTAGAAATTAAAAGATTGGGTAGATTAAATAGTTTGTAAATGAATAGTTAAATAAATAAATTCTAGATTAATGTTCGTTGACTAACCTATCATTCTCATTATTGGGCTTGAATTGGATTAAAGATCTGAGAAAGGAGTTTATGACGTCCAAAACATTTGCTTCCTGGTGTTCTGTTCCCTTTTCACCAATCAAAGAGCTTTTCACTTCTAGAAATCGAAGTGTGTCGTACATAAAGGTACCGCGATTATGCCAGTTTAACAATCTGGCAGATGAGGCTTTGAAGATTTTCAAGAGTTCAAAAATAGATTTCATCGAGTCTAACAAGGATAAATACAAATCAACAACTATACGTATTTTTAAGCTATTAAACATACCTCTAGAATTGGTCGCATCAATAGTAAACGACTTTTGCAATTCATCAAATGCTTTTTGCATGTTACCAGACTTCATCATGTACCAAATCTTGCTGTATTCCCTGTAATACATAAGTAAAAATATGTCGTAGACCCATTAGTCTATAATCTCTACAATAAAAATGAAAAAATAAACAATCTTACTTTGACAGTGCAGGAGAAGTTCGGAGAGCTCTTGCTCCAAACAATATCCGTCGAGGTTCAACTAAAAGATTTTCCAAAAGAAACTTTTCATCAGACATGTTCTTCCAGCTTCCAAGATTTCTTTCAATCATGTATTGATGTTGACAAGAATTGGGAACACTCAATACCACATACATTCCCCAAGGATAAAGACCAAGCTGTTCTAGTTGATTGGCAAATTCAAAACAAATGCGGTAAAACGGTCCATTCGTTCCACCTCCAATGCCCATTTCAAAAAAACAGGCTGTTAAAAGCCACGATATTTTATGATCCATACAATCTGAAGAATATGCACGAGGGTCCACGACTTTTTCAATTGGATATCCATCAAAGCTAAAAAATTTAAGCAGTTGAATACATAGATTTGGCACGGACGAGTCGCAAACTGATGGAAATGACACTCTGGCAACTTGATCAGTTGTCCATCCAGTTTGCAAAGCTAGCTCATTTTTCAAAAGCTGTTGAAATGATCTCACTGCTTGATCAATAGGAATATTTGGAGGACAAGAGTACCAGAGGTACAGGCAAAAATGTTGAAGCCAGTCTCTTGTAGTCATTTGTGTAAGATCAACTTGATCCAAAAGCGGATCTCCAGCGCATAGACGATATATTGTTTTAACATCATGACTCAAATATTGCAAGGCATTTTCTTGGGTCCAAACATCCATCTGTTCTTTGCAGTTAGTAATGCAAACCTTTGATAAGGGTGCTTGAGCAATTAGCATGGCAATGTAATAATTTTGTTGTTGGATAGCTAAAGCACACGCTTGCTCACGATTTCCAGATTTAATCAACCCAAGTATACTTCTTGATATGTTAGTTTGGATTGACGAGGTTGGAAGAAGTTCATTGTGATAAGTTGATAGCCATTTAGAAACTCTATCTCTTACTTCAATTCGAAATTCAAGTGTTTGCGACACTTCATTAGGTAATTCGACCTCCCATAAAATACGAAACAGTTCCCACATCATTATTTCATTCTTCAAGTCCAGTGACTCCCGGTTCTTACTAGAAGAAATGCTCAAGCTCCACAAAGCATCTGTCTGTTGAACTGATCGAGGTCTTTCATTCAACATAAACGTTTTCAGCTGAGCTTCTATTGCTGGTATTTGAATAGGATCTGCAACTTGCTTCTGATAAGACGGAATTTTTTTAATTACTACTTGGGGGCTTTCTGAGGTACAGTTTAGAACCGTAATCATTGTACCACTTGGTCCAAAAACAACTCTTGGAGCTCCACTGACCTTTCTAACGTCCGCTGATGCTGATAGTAACTTTGAAAATCTATTTCTAGAAATTTTTGGCTGTCGATGAACCTTGCTTCGTCTGGAAATTGAAGCGATATAGCTATTTTCCAAAGGTACTTTATTAGTCACGACTCGACCATTGCCAACCCCAGTCGCAACCAAATAATTAACCTCGTGGCTCGAGATGGTTTGGCCTCGTTTTCGAAGTAATGGGATAGGCAATGATGATTCCAGTTGTTCTGTAAACTGTTGCCTTGGCTCACTGCTGTTGATTGACTGGCTAAGTACAGTACTAACTTGGTTTTCTTGTTCAAGTAAATTAGAACTTTTCCACTGTTGCCGTCCCTCGGTGAGAAATTTGCCAGGTTTGGAGGTGACAATAGGTAATGTTGAAGACTTCATAAAAGGATCATATTCTTGTGGGTCACCAAGACCTTTTTTGGGGGAGTCATCTGGGGTGGATAATGGTGTCGCAGAGTACTGATATTTTTGCGGAATGCCGCCACCAAGTCCCCCTTTCTGTGGAGATTGATCTGCTGTCATGCTCGCCTCTGCTTCATTTTCTTCCAACTCACAAGAGTATTTTGAAAAGTGAGCAACCTGTATAGAATAATATGAATTTTAGTGTTTCTTTCTAATATAAATTCTACCAAAAAATATTTACCTTAAACCTCCATACTCCATTTTCGGGATCATATGAAACGAATTCCGACGAAAGACGCGCATTAGCTCGACGAAGGATATCTTCATAACCTAATGCTTGTAACCTAGAAGGAAGCTTGATTGGATTTTTGGTTGCTTTGTCAATTGGCCAAACTCTTTCCAATGCAATTAATGCAGGGCAATTGAGTCCCTCACCCACAGGTGGTTTATTTTTGTCGTCTGGATAAACAACGACTTCCTTGTGACGAAAGAACACTACAATATCAATAATATTAGTATTGTGTCAAACAATGAAGATGAAAGTATACCGATTTGATCAATAACTACTCCCGCAATGTTAACGACGTCAAGAAAGCGAATTTCGCCATGTCCTTGTCTCCCAATCACAAGATTTTTTACGAAACAATTCCCATTTTCATCAATTAATTTTTCAATTGCTTCCAATGGTGGATCAGTGTAATACCCAGCACGTTCGTCACTGAAACGGCATTTAGGGTTCTCATTTCCTTCATCCATCACGCTATTGTTTTTATTTCCGCTTTCACTGTTTCGTTTTGCCAAAATTATTGATGGGGAAGTAATTGCAGGAGTAACAGGAGATGATACTCTAATTTCATCTACCAACTTGAAACTATTTAGTTCAGAATTATTAGCAGATTCTTGCTTGCTGTTATCAAGGTCGGATAAAACTGAATCATTAAATCCATTTTCTGTTGCTAGATTTTGGGATAAACGGGCTGAAGGAGTAAATGAAATACTGTGCCTTAGGTTTGGGTTTGTTGAATTTTTGAAAGATTTCATTGAAAGCTGTTTGACGGATGATTTTGGTGACAAAACGTCAATTGACCAATTCCCATCATCGTCATCAAATCCATCAAATATTGATTGCTAAAAATAAAATAGTCCAGTTGTTATTGTTGGTCAAAATAATATAATAACGATACTAATAATAATAATAATAATAATAAAAAGAGTTGTTGTATTTTATCTTCGACTTACTTTGCTGTATTCTTTAGTCCCAGGAAAAGTAGTGTTCTTTTGTGGAATTGATGTTGACGCAAACGAGAGACTAGTAGATGCACGCCGGCGAGATGCTTCTTTTATTGCCCTCTGAGCTGCGGCACTTGTTGGCTTCATCATACTATCAACATCTCTATTGGCCTAATAAATAATATAATATGGTTCAAAATATTTGAAACTAGTGAACTAAAGGATTATTATTCTACATCCATATCAAAACTTACAATCAAATTGTAAAATAAAGGCGAGTCTTTATAAGGTGTTGTAGCAAATCCAATCCCTGGAAGAGGGCTTGATTGTGGCTGAGTCAAGGGTTGAGAAAATGTCATTGACGGTGTTGACCCAAAAGAAGAAAACCCTGGAGTGGATGTAGTATTCAAACCAAAATTGAACCCTGCAGCGGGTTGAGTGGATCCAAATGTCGGAGCTGAAAATGCGGATGTTCCCAAACCAGATCCAAAAGTACTTGTGTTACTACCAAAACCCATTGAAGGGGCGGCCCCTGTTGTATTGCTGGTAGGATTAAACGAAAATGATGAACTGCTTGGCGCTCCTTTATCATAAAAGATTTCATCATCATAACAATACAATACTGACAATCAAAATAATAATTTTAATAAGTACCAAATGTTGACTGAGTTGGCTGCGTCTGTGTTGGAAATGTCCCAAAGGAAAAAGGCTTGTTTTGAGGTTGAGTTCCAAATAAACTGGTGGGCTGGCTAGTTGTTCCAAATGCTGGTGTTGTTGTGGAACCAAAAGTAGGCGCAGCAGCAGTAGCCCCGAACCCTGTTCCAAATCCAATAGTTGACTTATTTGCTGCCGAGGTATTGGTAAATGCACTTGAACTTCCAAATCCCGTAAATCCAGCACTAGGAGTACTTGTCAACGGCTTCTGGCCAAAGAGATTTGAGGTCTGTGTCTGAGATTGTCCAAATGAAAAAGATGATCCCAAGCCACTAGTTGTTGCTGTTGCATTGTTATTAGCTCCAAAAACAGAAGTTGGCTGACTTGTTGGGTTATTAAATGAAAATGCTGACCCAGTACCGAACGAGGAAGCAGGTAATGTTGCGGGTGTAGTATTGAAAAAGCTTGTGGCAGGCTTTGGCTGATTCAAAGAGTTAAATAATCCTGCAATTTAATAATAACCAAACAACGTTAAGAAATAGAGATAGTCGTACACTAATACCAAATTAAAAAAAACATCAATTCTCAAACATTCAAATCTCTTACCACCACCTCCTGTAGTATTGGCTCCAAAAGTAGATGTCTGTCCAAAAGGTGTTGTTACAGTACTAGTTCCTAATTGCGAAAACATTCCTGTGGTCTGTTGTTGAGGTTGAGTTGTTCCAAACAATCCTCCAGCCCCAGGTTGGGGACCCTTTCGATTAACTTGATAATCCTCCAGTCGAAGTTCTTCCAAACTCTTATTTTCATACTCTTTCATACAAGTAATGCACTGATGTCTAGTATTGATTGTAGTTGGTGTTCCATTTTTTATCATAGTATCACTCCCATTTATAGCATTAAAAGGAACACTTGTCCCGCTGGTTACTGATGTTTGTCCAACTCCAACGCCTAAAAATCTCGCATTATAAGAAAGGCTTTTGCTATATACTCCCCCCCCCCCCCCCGTCACCCACAATCCGACCTACCTGAAGAAAAGGGGCTAACAACACTAGTCGTTGGTTGATTAGTGAATAAACCCGTTGCTGGTGGTGTTGAAAGACGACTCCCTTGACCAAACATTCCTGTTTGTGGAGACCCAAAAGTGGATCCAAATGGCGTGGTTTTAGGTTGATTAAATCCCCCAAACAAAGAAGTATTTGCTGGAGCTTGTTGTGTTTGTCCAAATACACTAGTATTTTGTGTTGAACTTGGAAACGCACCACCCCCTAATGAAATAATTAAATATACCATTCCTCCCCTTCTCCTTTAAATAAATTTTACTCACCAAACGAGGGATTATTTCCGAAATTACTTCCTCCAAACATTTTCTCCGTTTAACCACCCCCAAATAGGAGGAGCAGCGTTCCAAAAAATATATTTTTCTTGTCAAATCCCTGGAGTTGTTGAGATGAAGAACGTTAGTTGTGGTGTCCAACTGTTTTTTGGAAAGCCTTATCGAGAGAGGTTGATCGCATCAACTAGAAGAACGTTGAATTGAGTGTGGAATTGTGTTGACTGTCGTAAGTACTTACATGAGTGCGGAAAAGTGAGCGGGAATTTTAAAAATTGGGGCAAATTGAAATGCACAACAAAAAATCCCTCCACTTTTGGATCCACTCTTCTTTTGTGGGAGGACAAACAAATGATTTTTTTATTCAAGTCAAAAAGTGGGTGGGATTCCTTTGAATAACAGAGAAGTGGAACAATGTATTATTGAAATGTTTTGAGAGATTCATCAACAATCAATATGTATTTCAAGCATTTGACAAAAATTAGGAAGGATTAACTAGCAAAAGAATTTGTAGCTGTGCTTAGGACATTCTTTATTCTTTTGTATTACTGCTGCTTACACTCTTGAGGATTTCCTTGAACAGCCTTGTTTCTTCCACCTCGACCTTTCTTGGCACGAGTTGGAGCGGGTTCTTCCTCTTCATCCACATCCTCCTCTTCTTCTTCCTCCTCCTCCTCTCCCTATTTTGAGTAAATTATGGATATAAATAAATATAATGTAAAATGAATGAATAAAATAATTTTATAATTTGTTTAACTAGTGGGTTGTATACCTCTTCATCAAAGTCATCCTCCTCTTCTTCCAATGCCTCTCCTGTAAAGAAAAGAACAGCACGAGGAATAATATTTTCACGGATGTATTGGCCAAGTTCGAAATCATTGGTGAGTTTTACTTGAGTTTCTGCATCCATTTCCTCAGACTCGTCAAGAACTGTAAGATAATAAAATTTGCAGAGATGGGCAAAATACTTTTTTCCCAAAATACAAAATACCAAATACAAATACTTTTGAGACAAGTGTCAAAGTACAAATACAAAATATTTTCCCATAGCTCATTTTTAAAATACAAAATACAAAATACTTTACCGAAAGTCTTAAAATACAAGATACAAAATAAAGTAGTATTTTATATTTTGT
>JAAOWG010000465.1:0-17936 GCA_036491945.1 Paranurophorus simplex
CCCAACTGCTTCTTCCAATCAGGGCAGTAACTTGACGATTGGAATGTCCGTCCGCCTTGGAGGAATTTATTTGACCTTTCTCAAATTTTGACAATGTTTTTCCTTGTCCCATTTCTAATATCCATAAAAAATATTTGCAATATTGCTTAAAATAAAGGGAACAGCTTATTAAATGATATTATTAAGAAATATTTGCTTTCCTATAAAGATTTCCGGTTGAAAAAATTAGTGAGGCTAATCATTTGTCGCGAAGGTTTGTTTAGGATTTAACAAATTTATATATTTTGTGGTGTTGCAATTACTAAAATTAAATTTTTTTGTTGCACATAACTAAGAATGGGTATGCATTCTTATGTGCGTTGGATTTTGGTCAAAAGAATGCATATCGGTTGTGAAAATTAAAATTTTGTAAGTGAGGCTAATCATGTGTCGTGGGGTGTATGTACATACATATGTGTACAGTGACTTGCACATTTTCATGATCTATTACTTTCGGAGAAAGCAATATGTATTTTATATTTATTAAATCTTGACAAGCTTATTAAAAAAGTTCAAAGCTGCAGTCAAGGTTGGATCCATGTACTTTCTCTTTTATACAAATTCATATACAATTGAGTTATTGAATATTGTTCAGCATCATGCACGCAATCAGAGTCAATCATACCGTATTAAATTCATATTATTGTCACTTGAACATGAGCCGTTTAGAATTAACGATATTGGAGAACCTTTAACAAAGAAACGTATTGTTTGAGAAATTGAGTTCTATGAAATTGTTATAAATTATTATTTTACACTTTTTCAGAACGTTGTAAATCCATATACTATTAGCTACAGTAGTGTGGAGCACTTTGCGAAATATTTTACACACAACACATTTTAAAAACTTTTATCGACCCACATCAAGCACAGTAAAAGTTATTTCTAACATTATTATTGACTTTCTTTTTTATTCAACATGCCAACTGTTGTGGATACCAATTCACTGAATTCACTCGAGCTTGTGATTGATTAATGAATTATTCGGGCGGAGTGAAAGAGAAAGCGGTGAATTATAATTTACACTACCTTTCATCATAACTTGACCAACTTGTTCATTAGTTTCATTGCATACATAATAAAAGGGTTACAACCCTATACGTCTATTAATTACAATAGATTCTTTATGTTTCACAGATTAAATCAACTCAGATCTTAAAATGGATTACATCAGAGAATTTGATATTCGTTTAGAGAAAGAAATGTTTTATGCTGGAGAAACCCTGGTTGGTGTAGTAATACTTGATACTATTGAAAACTTCAAGTTGAGAAGTAAGTATACATCCACGTAACTATTTGTTTGTATTGATACCATATTGCTGCATTAAAGGGATCCAAGTAGTTGTTCGAGGAAAAGGACATACTGAATGGAAAGTTATGGTTAGTGGAGAAAGAAGAACGGTAAAAGATGATCAATATTTTATTGACGATCGTTCTACAATTTGGGGAAAAGGTAAATTTCTAATCAACTTTTATTTTGTTTACATTATTATCCGGGAAATAGATAAAACTGAAGGCAATGTCCAAATATTACCGAGAGGACTACATAAATTTCCTTTTTCATTCCAACTTCCTGAAAGCTCTTTGCCCTGTTCCTTTGAATCAAAAGCAGGACAAATTCGATACTATGTTAAGGCAACAGTTGATATTCCATATGCTAGGTAATGTTTCTACAAATATGAACTAATTATTAACAAACTTTATAACCAGCCCTCCACAAGGCATGAAGTATTTTAGTATTATAGGGCCTCATTTAGACACAATGGATTACTTGGTAATGCCACCAAAGTTATGAGAATGTTTAATTGTATCAATGTTTTAATATTTCTGTAGAAGCCAATGGTAGGGGAAAGAAAACGCCCACGCTTCAGCGTCTGTTGGGATCGACGAAGGGTAAATTTACGAGCACATTTGGAACGAAGTGCTTATGTTTGTGGAGAAAGTTTAAGATTGAAAACAGAAATTGACAATCAAAGTGGGGAAGATGCCAGATTGAAATTACGACTTGTGCAGGTACATCTCTGGAATATTATTTATCTGTGATTTTTTATCTGAAATTTTTGTGAAATAAATTCAAAGTTGAGGATAGAGCAATCTAAAAGTCGAAGGTTCCTAAATCAGATTTTGTTGAAACTAAAGTTGGATTTGAATGTTTGTAGATAGTCATGAATTATCAAAAAAACTAGATGTATACAATACATACAACAGGAAAGGAATTGTGTATTCAACTCTTTTTCAGAGTTTCTCAAACAAAGTCAACACTTCAAGGACTTTTTGAGATGAAATGGAGCAACACAAAATCTAAAAAAAACAAGGTTTTAGGAAAAAAGTTGATTACCAACAACGTTAGTCATGCTCCAACTTTTCAACGATTTTGTTGTTTTATGAATACTTCATTTTTTTCATGTATCAATGTCATTCTATCAATTCATTTTATTTGACTAAAGGACGAATCTAAATGCACAAAACTTTTTATTGAAAAACTTTTTCTTCTTTTTAGTACGTGGAATATTATATTGACCGTGGCGTCCTTGGAGTATCGAAAGAGCTTTCTCATACAATTCTGGAATACAAAGGTGCCCCAGTTCTTCCTCAAACCAGAATAAAATGGGACTCCAAGGATTTTTTACAAGTGCCAACTATGCCTCCAACTTTGCTGGGAGTTTGTCGACTTATTCAAATTTACTATCTTCTCAAGGTAGAGCATTAATTTGAGAATAATTAAGGGTAGTTTTGATAATGTGAATAATTAGAAGATGGCAAATATTCAAAACAAATGAGAATATTTTGTTTCTCCATCAACAAATAAGCAAATATTGGTTCTGTTTATGTTCTTCGTTTGAGCCATACACTGTCATTATTTGGGCTCTATATTTTCTCACTTCCGGGATCACAAATTGAGGCTTGTATAAATCATGTCATCATGTAATAAATAAATATATGTATAAACTGGACGAGAAGAATAAGTAGGCTTTTGTGTGGGT
The DNA here is from genome assembly GCA_036491945.1 of Paranurophorus simplex. NCBI lineage: Eukaryota > Metazoa > Arthropoda > Collembola > Entomobryomorpha > Isotomidae > Paranurophorus > Paranurophorus simplex. The sequence goes on from JAAOWG010000465.1 coordinate 3,024, forward strand.
GGGTTACTTGCATATGTAAATAGAACAAATAAAAATATCTTCCCTACAGCTTGAGTATCAAAATAGAAGCTACGTAGAATTTCACTTTCATTAGGAAAACAATATCATTTCTACGATGAATAATTAATGATATTTACTCAGAGCTCAAAGAAACCAACCGACCATAAATGGAAAATTTCTTAAATAAAGACTTTCCACAGGAATTGAGAAACGTTAAACTAAGAGGAAAGGCAACGGCTTCATTTACTTTTTCATCCAAAGCCACTATGACTAAAGTCTTAAGCGAAAGAGATCGTAATGCTGAATTGTTTCAACAATTATGAAAGCCACAACTCCCCCTAAGCTTTAGAAATGTAAATATATGTATTTTCACACTCAATTCTCAAATGAATTAAAATGACATTGAAGTTTCTTAAATCTAGTTTTTACATTATTGAAAGAGTTTCCTTTTCTTTGCAATATTCAGAAATATCTGTATGATATTTATTTCCAGGTTAGCGTGGAGCTTGAAAAATCTGGAGAGGATTTACACATGCATTTCCCAATAACCATTGCGACCGTTCCATTTCGTATTTCAAATTCTCATCAAAACCCAGCAATCAAATATGGTACTATATATGATAATGAATTTTCAGCGGTCTACGGATTTTGTAATAACTTGCAGAAGTTGCGTCTGAAATAGCCGAAGGTGGGATGTACATCGGGCCTGAATTTCAACTTGGACAAGTTTATGATGGCTCTGTGGAAAACGGAGATTCTGTCGTACTTTATCGACCTGTTTACATCTCAGTCGTAACTACAGGTTTGTAGATATTATTAAAACTTGATTTAGAATTCATTTAAGGTTTGCATGAATATTACAGCATATGTATTATACCAATGATATAATTTAACAGTTTCTATTTTGATTCTTAAATGTAGCAAGATGTGATACGCCCACAGGAGCTGGTAAAAATGTAATTGAGAAAAGTGGACACGGTTCTAAAGATATTAACAACCCACAAAGTGGATCTTCTAAGACAACCTCCACAAGCAATTTAATTAAGAGCTCAAAAGTCTTAGATGGCAGTGGAGACAGAAATCATCAGCGAAAACCTTTGGAATCAAGTAATTCTGTGACGTCAGAAAAAGACGCATTACAGAAAGAAAGTATTAAAGGTATTTGAAAACATTTGTCACAGAAAGAGAAGTTCACGATATAATGAGTTATTCTATTATCATGAATTTCTATACAAGGTAAAAATATAAAAATTAAATTAAGCTAATTATGGCTCTGAATAATCATGTGAACGATGCTTTATAAATTTAAAATGTAGACAACAAAAGTTAAGTAAATACATATGTATGTAGAATACAAAATATTAGGATGAACTACGTACATACAATGACATTAGAATTGCCGATTCAAAGCATTGTTTATTCTTATATATACTATTTATTATTGTTTTGTTTGAAGTACATAATTGATAGATGGCAAATTCAATTTTGCCCCTGTAATTTTATAAAGTACTGCATAATAAATTAAATTAATCAATAGGATTCAAAATGTATAGTGGGTAAATAAATTAAACTCTTTTGTTGCAACTTACAATGTACTTTCGAGCCGTTAAAATTTCATCACTTTCGCAAAAGCACTTCCAACATTATTATGAATGTTCATCCGTTCAGCTTCAAAATAATCACACTTTTCAGATAATAAACTGAAATTCTAGCTCATATAAAAAAATATAAAACTCTAACCAATTTCATCTCCCTTCATTTCTTGTACAACGCACATAACGGATGAAAGGTTTCACATTTATAGATCAAGGCTATCAAGGCTATCGTGATCATTTCTTTTACTATAAAGGTTCAATAATTGAATCTTATAGGCCATTAGAACTTACAATGGCTTCATCCAAGATGAAAATGAAAAGAGAAATTAGTTCAAGGACGAGGAAGCGTAGGTGAATGCTCAACGTTCCGAGAACCTTAGGCAAGGGCAATAACAAAATGAAAACTGTCATTTCAACAAACTTGTGACTTCAAGTTTCTACTGTTTACAATGTTAAACATTTCCTCCATTCATTTCATGTAAAGATCAAGTTCATGGCTACAAGGTTTTGGGATCATTTTTGTTTGAAAATTGAGACTTGAATCATCCTTGAAAGAAGAAACATTTCAAAATGAATTTATTCTTCGCTTTGTGTTTGGTGAGTTATTTTTGACATTTTTATTACAAAAGTAATCATTCTTGTATAACTATTTAAATGCAGGCACAAATGTGGGCATTATCTCTTGGTATTCCCACTGCACACCAAGATAAACCGGATGCTCACATTCGAGGCTTGAACTTGGGCGAAAAGTTCATCGTTGGGGCGAATAAAGTTTTCAACAAATTTGGTGTTCTAGAATGTAATGGATTAAAAAGTATTACCCTAGGGACGTTTCTCCATAAAATATTTGGCGATCATCCTAGTTTAGGAAATTCGCTTTGTGGACCGACATGTGGAGGCGAGAATACAGTATTTCATCGAGATAAAATATTAAAACAACTTTTTAGGACAATGTGTCCCATTCAATAGTTTTGCAGATGCTCCTACAACACTGAGCTATGCATTTGGTTGCAGATGCCCACCTTTAAGGTGTAATATTAAAGGTCCTATTGTAAGGAAAATCTAAAATGCTTTCAATATTTTTATGATATAAATTTTAGGTTGATTCATTGGCTAATCCTGTATATCGTGTTGTTTGTGAAAAAGACTCAAGCTGCACTTGTGATGCTATGAGATTAAATGAATATGCAGCTCAACAAAGTGGATTTCTTTGCAATTGGATGGATGTGAATCGAAATGAAAAAGTGACTTTTGGAAACTTGGGAATTCAGGAACTGAAACATCCTTCATTCTTGCCTGTTAGTTGGTGTTCTTGTTGTCCATCATCTTCTACATGATTTTCCACGTTTTTTCTCAAATAAAATAAAATCTTGCAGCATTTGCGTTTTAAAATCATTCCAAGACCAAGTGAACAAAGAGATTCAAAATAACATTTCTCTATACTTTTTTACAATTCAAAAAATTGACAAAGCACAATTTAAATTTGTTGAGTAAGCAAATATAGATATGCTTGTTGATGTGAATCGAGCTAAGTGAAGCCATGCAGTGATGAAATAATTTTGTTTTCGCACAAAAACATGCTTCAGCGCTTTCTTATTTACTTTCTTCGAGTTATAATTAGGGGTTTTCTAGCATTACATTATCAGTAATTAGAGAAACCTAAACTGCGTTTAAAGAGAACTCTAAAAGTTTTTTGGGCTTTGCATTTCTCTTCACTTGTATTTATATAATTCCTGTAACTCAAAAATTCTAAGTATTCATCTATGTAAATGTATTTGACTATTGAGCTTACGTAAATGAAATTTGAAAATAATTCAATAAGGAAACAATTCGAATTATTACATTATTTATAATACATGCATATGTTCTGTTGCTTGAATCACTAATGAATTGATATTACAAGCTGACCTTCAGCAAATATGTTTCTAAAATCAATTGTGCCAATATTGGAAATTGTGCCTACAATTATCTTCTTCGTTATCTGACTAGCGTTGCAAAGTTTTGTAATGTCAAAATTCGATTAATTCAATTGATGATAACTTTGTAGAAACAGATGGTAAAATGGAATATGGTCAGTTGCTTGTTTCTGCTTTACTCAATTAAATCAACCTAGGAATTCATACGCTGTATAAATTGGTTACATTAGAATAATTTTGTTTAACAACTTTTGCCAAATCGAAACCATCATGAGCTGTTTTAAATCTTTTGTATCTACAGTTTGTGGTATCTATTATGGATCCAATAGACAAAATGCTAGGATTGCCGAAGAAGATTGTCAGGTTTGCACCAAGGACAACAAGGAAAACTGCTATGATCCCACTTCAATTCGAAAAGCAATCAAACCTTTAGCAATATACGCTAAAATATTTGGACTTTTCCCAACATACGACTTGTCCTTTATAACCGAAAACTATCAGCATCGTATAAGCGTAAGCATAAATTTATATTTGAAGCGCAATTAATTAACTTTTCTGTCGTTTAGCTCATTCATATCCTTGATTATTCCTATTCTGGCTTAATAATGTTGATAATGGCTGGAGGTGCTTTGCTATGCACATTAAATCATCCATCAGCGTTTAGCCGACTTGAAGAATCAAGCGATTATACGGATTTTTACGTTAGCATGGCTGTTGTTTATCTAAATATGGCAATGGGCATACTTTCGATCTTAACTTTTCGTATGTTTTTTAAATTTAAAAATTTAATTTACAGAATATAAATTTAGCAAGAGCTAGTAGTTCACTTTTACAATTAATGGATCAGTTCATCCACCTTGACAAAATATTAAGATTTGACGGACGTCGTGAAGAAAGGCATTTACTAAATCTTAAGTTTCACACTCTATTAATTTCACTATGTTACAGATTTTTTGCTTTAAGAATTTTGATTTGTCTTGTTCTAATATTTGCAATTGCATTAGTTGCATACATTGGATTCTACATTTTAGAACCGAGTGGGAGAGGCTTAAAGCTTTGTTATACAGACAAAATAATTGCTCCCATCATGACCTTGGCTGGAACTGCACTTTTGATCCCTACTGCCCTTTTAATATTTTTTCTTCACGGTTTAAGGATTCGACTCTATCATTTCAACCAAGTAAGTTAGACAGTTCTTTAACGATATCTCTTTTCATGTTGTTCTCTTTGATTTGGTAAATAGTTCATGGAATCAAAGCTTAATCCCATCACCCCTTCAATCTTAGCTTGCAATAGATACAGCGATTACGGAAATATCCAGGGAACAGAAAAAAATTCCGCTCGAGACTTAAAGGCAGAAGAAGCCTTAGCAAGAGACATAGAAAAACTCCGTCTTTTATATTCTGAAATGTCTTCTATTTCATGCAAGATAAGTTGCTTATTTGGAAGTCACTTGGCAAGAGACTATCTTTATTCGACGCTGGGTCTTATATTGTACACTTATATAATTCTTTATGTCAACTACGAAGGATCAGTATCAAATTATTTTATTGTTACAATTTTTGAAGGATTTTTAATTCTAAAGCTTTTCATGATGTCACTTTTTGCGCAAAGAATTGGATGCATGGTATGAAAATTGTTTAGAAAATTAACATTATTCTAGGGTGAATTAAACATTTCAGAGAAGTGCTGCTAGGAAAATGTTAAACAGTATTTCCATGTTGAGAATATCTTCTGAGTGTGCAATGCAAATTCAAGTCTTTCTGTCATCTTTGGATTCATCACCTATTCAGATATCGGCTGCTGGATATTTTGAAATTAACCGACACCTTCTTACTTCTGTTGGTTCAATTTTTACATATTTCTTGGCATTTTTAATTCATTATAACATTTTTAGATTGTTGGGGCGATAACCACCTACTTTATAATTCTGATACAGTTCAAAGTTGGCGATATGAAGGAGGAAATGTTAACATTGGCTGACATAATAAGAAATATTTCATCAAAGGATATCAATTAAAATTGTTTCATTGTCTATTAATTTTTTTCGTTCTAATAATCCTGACAACATTTAACTCGAATTCCATTCAAAGCTGTATCGTCATCTATTAAAAGCCATAATAATAAATAAAAAACATTCTCCCCTTAAAATGACATACCGTCCCCTTGATATAATTCAACTTGAGTCTGAATACCACAAAGGGAGTGTTGCTGGGGACAAAAATGAACTTCTCTCCAAATTCCATAATCCAAGCCATCACCTTCCAGATATTCCTCAGGTTGTTCATGACTGCTACATTTGATTCTCAAGTTGTTTGTAGCTGTATCATCACCCGACCCTTGATAACTCTCAACATTAAGTTGAAATCCCATCATGGAACCATGTCCAAAATCACAAGCAAAAATTTTACCCCAATGTCCCCACCCCCCTAAGAAAGCAGTAAGAACAATTAAAAAAAGAATAAAATTTACCCTCTAAAGATGTTATGTTTTGCCTATACAGAGAAGGATATTTAGGATCCCCACATAAAAACTTAATTGCATTAAGAGTAGTGTCGTCTCCATCCCCTTGACCTTGTTCTGTTTTCAATTGAAAAGCTAAAACACGATCCCCTGGAGTAGAACAGTTCTGAATTTTAAATGCTAAATTTATATTCTGTAAATTAACTTTTTAAATTTAATAAAAACCTGAAACGGTCCCCATATTCCCCAATTAGTAAGAGGAGTGGATTCCAAAACTACATCTCCTAAACAAGGAAAAGTTAGAAAACATGGAATGACGAAAATGATCAAAAGAAATGAAAATTGTTTCATTATTATTAATTTGGTTTAGCAAATGATATTGAATATCGTATGACCGTGAATATGAACTCTTTGAGGTAATAATTATCGTTCACCTGATGATATCAATAAATTGAATTAGCAGTTGCAGGTTAAGGAAAAATTGTAATTAATTGTACAAATGCATCAATTCCGTCTAAATCATTATTATCTTTCAAAAACAAAAAAAAATAGAATTCAAGATAATCAAAATTAATTTGGTTTCCCATGATGCATGAACGCTGCAATCTTATTTATAAAAAGTATGATTTCATTAATGTTGCATTTCCCATTCTAAACCTGATAAACATGATAAATGAAATTTGTAAATGATCTGTTTAAATGATAACTGAATAAATGTAATAAATAGGAGATGTACATAATATGCATATATTACATAGTAAACAAGTGTACATTGTAAAACAAAGATAAATATTTTTCAAATTTTTCAATATTTCCAGTTTCATACATCTTAGATCAGTAAATTTTTTAAGTGTTCCTTTACATATGTGCATGTATGTAGATTGCATTGTAGCTTAACTATGCATGGAGCAAGTTTTAAGGTCGTTAAAGTACAATTCTTGGAATTTTACTAGCATGAAAAGTAAATGCAAGTGAATTATTTAATAATAGCCAATTTATGTTTGCTTTAAAGAAATCTGACCAGATCAGTCCAGCTATCAAATTTTAGGTGCCTATCAAGTATAAAAGCGAAACAAAACGAGCACGGCATTTATTATATTCATCAAGGTATAAAAATATATCATAACTAGTGCTTAAATCATCATATTTGAAAATAATGTATGCCCTTGGACCCTTTTTAGGCGATTGAAATGTTCTTTCTCAGCAGCAGAAGATGGTTCCGAACAGCCATAAGAGGCACTTGATACTTCTATAAAAGTTATGTACATAGTTTCGATAATTTTACCCAATGTGATAACCCCATACCCTCTTCAGTATAAATTGGCATAGCTTGGACGGCATTGAAGATGGACGGAATTTTCACAAAATTACATGTTATCGACTTCCAAGACATAATTTCCTTCACGAGTTTCCCAATCTCTCTGTATTTTTCAAAATTGATATGACCAGACCTTAGGCTGCAATATACAGCATAATTTATATAACTACAACATTCTTTGGTTCAAATAGAGTTTACTTTGATGGATAGATCGAATTCATATTGTAAACATCCCTTAATAGAAGGGCAAAATATGGTACTAAAATTTTATAGTTGTTTATTTCTCCTTCAGGTAAACTTAAAGATTTCCATACATAAGCCTGCATATATGTATTAAATTTTTAAGTGTTTACAGTTTGAGCACCTATTTTAACCCTTACCTTATACATCGTTCTATATGATAGAAAATTACTTTTAGGATCCATAGCAGTCTGCAGTTCGGCAAGATCCGCACAATTTATTCTACCCCACTAATCAAAATATAGAATTAATTTATTTGATTGAATTAGTTATGTAACAACCTTTATTAAGTGTTTTATAATGTTACTTACCGTTTTCTTTAGTCTTGTTACAGGACGGCAACTTAAGCCAGCCAAGATCCCCATCAATGAATTAAAATTTCGTATTTGAAGGCACTCTTTACCAACCTTTGTAAAGAAATGAAATTGAGTCTCAATGTTTCAATATTTAATGTTTGTTACTAGATTCTATTGCTTTTGTTGTCTTACTTGAATCCAATATTCTATAATACGGCATCGTGTTTTTTTCTTTGGCATCTATTTATGTATTGGCACAAAGGGAATTTTCAATAGAAATTGGTTCGGGTATAAACGATGAGATTACAAGCATCAAGGAATAGTTCGTGAGACAGAAAAAGAGAAAAAGATTGAGTTAGTTTTACATAAATTTTCAAAAAGAAATATTACATGTATGACAAACAGATGAATGATGAATATAATATTATATGAATTGACAATCGTAAATGATTTATTTACAAATACTGATGTTATGTGATCTAAAAGATGATATTAAATGACTGCACCAGGTTAAAGATAATAGTATAATAGTATCTTTTACTTTGTCAAGCATTTAACACCATAACTTTTCTTTGCGTAACTAAATACTTTTTTCACTTCCACATTCGACAATAATATCTCATTTATATCTTATTTACGAAAAAATTCCACTCTTAATAAAGCACGAATTTAATAAAATGTTAAAGTTGATTATAAACCGGAAATTAAACGAACCTTGCAAATTTCAGAAGCAACAAATAGTGCTAGTCTTCGAAACCAAGAAATGTAAGCATCTAGATTTTGAGTGTCAGTTTCAGTTTCTATTGCTTCATCACTTGTAGCACACTTTATCCCAGTCCCCGAGACGCTGCCACAACAAGGATTCTGGAAAGACTTACACCCGTCTACGGCAGTGGTTATATCACTCCTGGAGAAAGTCCCAGTAGTCCCAGTAGTGTTATATTTCGACAACGTTTCACTTCTTGAATTGGTTGCTGAACCATTCATCTGAGAATATTCTTTTATTCTGTTACGATCTTTCTTCACAAGCTGAAACATTCCATAACATGACACACATCATTTATGTGAAGCAACTATTTATAGTGCTACAAATATTGCACATGAGGGTGAAATTCTACAAGAGAGGGAAAGAATAATTTGTGAACGCTAAATCTTTTCATTTTCAACTTTATTATACAAAAAGCTTTCTTGAAAATTGCGATTTGATCCTTTGTAAGAAGATTTACATGATTTATTACCCTATCCAACTAACCTGTGCAACGAATTCTTGAGCTCCGATGTATGAAAAGTTCTCAATCTCCACAAGACTTAGTTGTTCAGCTAGAATGGATGGATCAGGGCAAATAGTCCTAACGGAAGGCTGGACAAGTATAAATTACAAGAATCATTCCTTTTCATTTTTTTCCTTAGTTCATTTTGCAGTGCAGAAGGACAATAAAAAGGCAAAAATCCAATATGTTTTGATAGATATAAAGGACGATTGTGCTATTGCAACTTATCATTATCAGAAAAAATAAGTGGCACTTACTTTCAACTGTGCTATCTACAATGTATGTCCAAAGTCTAAGTATTCAAAAACGTTACATTGCTTGTACTTGAAACTTTTAAAATGATACAATGTATGCTTTCACATTGTAGTTCACAAAATAAATAAACATCGCATTTCATTAATTTTTTTGCCGAACTTTTTGAAACTTTATGAGATCTTATAATTAAAGAATTGACAACTGTATATACATATGTACATATCAAAGTTACAACAACGACAAGAATATTTAAAAAAAAACCTCAAACTCCATTATCGCATTAATCACACTGATTTACACAAGAATACAACTGCCTGCATAAGTGTTTGTTTGTATCATCAAATATTAAAATTTACGCCTTATGTAATCACGTATTTGACCGAAGGGAAAATTCTACACACCTTCTCGAAAGTCTACTGCTTTTATTTTTCTGCATTGAATTAAAAACTCGTTAAAACAAGGCATTAAGCTGAAGCGTGTGATGAATTAGTAAAATTAAGTAACTTCAATTACCGCAGCAATTGGTTCTCCAATTTCAGATTCAATCTTATATCGTCGTAAAGTAGCATTATGTACTTCCAAAGCGGTTAACTTTGTTAATAAATTAGAGAGTAATGATGCTACTTCCTCCCGTACCTAGACAAAAACACTATGCTAATTTATTTAAAAAAAAACTTCAAGATAGCTCTTTTATCAAATATATGCATACACAAATGTAATTGCAGCTTGATTATTCATAAGAACATGGAAATTTATAATTACCTCTGCTTCTTCATCAACACAGATTCGTGGCAGCAAGCGTACAAACTTCATGAGCCGATCATCCCGGAAATCTTGTGGGAGCAATTCCGTCCACATTCTGACAAACCTAACGAGCAACGGGAGCTTGAGTTTTTCAAAATTTAATGTTTCACCCCCACCGAGTTGAAATACCAACTCATCACTGCTGTTCTGAAACAAAGGAAATTTTTGCAGTCTACCGCATTACATTGAGTCATTCATTTTATCACATTACTGCTCCAGCGTTAATGCAAATCTCTTTTCCTTTTTGAACTAAAGCTACAAATAAAAGTCCCAATTCCCTTCCACACCATTTACCAAGGATGGAGTACAGAAATATATTTTAAGAGAGTAGCAACTTAAGCAAAATGTGTTTCACAATGTTGTAATGCAGATCAAATCGAATTTGAGGATTGAGAGAAAGTAGGCTAGTAGTGGCTCTACAGGAAAATTCAATGGGAAAACTTTTGTAAGCTTAAATAAAGAAATCCAATGAATTCTGTAACGAAATGTAAATGGAGTAAGAACAGGAAATCACTTTAGCAGTTACAGGGAAGGAGAGAATCACAAGATTTTTTAAAATTTCCGTCAAAAATCCAAATACATTTTGTTCAACATTTCAAGTTTTTTTTGTAAGTAATGGAATACATTTGAGATGGAAAAATATTGAAAGGCAGAAACATATTTTTCCATTCAGCTTGAACGAATCAAAACAAAAGAGACTATGGAGTCGAATTTATACACTGAGCTGCTTATTCTTGTGCTACTGGTTTCAAGAAAATTTATTTTGTGTTTTTATTGAAAAAAAACTCTTCCAGTTTCCATTACAAAGAGAAACAAAAATTGAAGACCCAAACACTAACCGATTTAGACTTTCTTTTCCAAATAAAATATACAGAAGTGAAATAGTTGTTTCTTGTCAGCAAGCAGCAAGTACATATGTATGTCATATTACAGATGAATCTTTTGTTAATAATTATGATGCGTTAATTAAATGAGCCTGTTACCGTAACTAAATTCTCAAAAAATAGTTATCTATTTTGCTTCAAGCAAACTTTAGGGGCACTGGGGCAAATTAAATAAAACATATCCAGACATATTCGGTAGTTGCTTTTTTTACTCATTGGATCTCGGAACCTAGTTTATATTATGCAGTGGATGTATCTAAAAGGTTTGAGAATAATAAATCGTCCCACTAATCTAATAATCCTCAAAGAAAGCAATAATAAATACAGATAAATCAAAATATACGGGACTGTCAAATATTAAGTATTTTTTTGCCATTCTGACCTTTGTGTTTTTCATTGAAACAGCAAAAAATTTACGATAAGTGATATCAAGTGAAACAATAAAACATGATTTTGCTCTTTGTATCATGAGTCAGTTCTCACAAATTGGCGTCAGTAACTGGACTCCAGTTGAATTTCATTTTTACGCACCGCATTTAGTTTTATTGTTGAAGTACTTCTTAACAATATTAGACAGAGAACAGAGCATTAAATTATTAAATTATTAAATTGCCAGATATATAAATGTTGTGAAATTGTAATCGTACTAAAAGGATATAACAAATTGACAATAGACTATCCAATTTAAAGTACAATCAAAGCCTTTAATTAATTTATAGAACTTTGTTTCCTAATGACTGTTACTACATATGTGCATGTCCATATGTAAACTACAGAACAAAAATGAAATATGCATGTAAAGGCAAGACAACTCAAGATTGCTTAATGTTGTAGATTTTTTCCCTTTCCAAACTTTTTTCAAAGGCCCCTCACCTAGCTCAGAGTACAAAATGTTATGAAATGATTTCAGAGAACAATGAAACCTCAGTATGACCTTAGATTGGGACATTTTTTGGCATCAATCACTTCAATTTAGCCTCTCTCACGTGTCTTTTGTATAATAGAAATTTTGGCTTTCTTTCTTTTCACTTGAGCGCAATAGGGGAGTTGAAAGAATGCCGTGAAAGCGGAGCTCAATTTTTTAGTTTATCTGGCTTCATCCCAACTAAATGAGACTTTTCTCAGTTTTATTTTCGTTCCTTCCTTTAGGCAGTTTGGCATTACAATTCATCTCATTTTGATATCCAACTCAAGATTCCTGATCAGAAGGATGCTTTATTCTTTCCATGCATTTCTTGTTCTTTCTTCTCGGTCGTGTCAATTTAACTTTTTTACGGAAGTGAATCGAGCTATTTTACAACATGAATTGATCAAGACACTGTTCTACAATGGAAGCGTAGTAAACTCTTTGGATCGGAAATAGGATTTCAGATAGCTGCTATGAAAAGTTGTTAAGAAATATATTTTTTGTTGGAGTGCCATGTAAGATCGACATTTTATGTAAAAACTTTTCCTCATATTGCTAGCAGTTGCATTATAAGAAAATAAACGAGTTGACGAAAGTTTGAAAGGTTGAGACTTTGGCATTACACCAGAATGCATGGAAATGTCATTATCTCTACATCCAAATTTAATGTGACTCTTAATAACCAGGGGCAGGGGTGTGCTGCAGTTGAATGAAATACTCCAGAAGGTTATCGTTCTTGGTTGACACTAACCTAAATTAAACACCCACCCTTGTCAAACAGTCTGTCTGTTACTTTCTTCATTGTGTCCAATTATTCTATTACAAATTTAATTCAATCGTCTGTAGACGTTTTGTTTGATTTTGACAGAGTATGATTGCTTCCAACAACAATACATTTTGAATTGGATCTTATATTTTCATTATTTACAGTGTAATTCCTTGACATTGATGGGAAATGATCAATGAGTTGCTTTCTGGTGGTAAATCCTTTTTGGAGTACCCTTCAATCATCTTCATTCCTCTTCATTCATCCCCACTGCGGATATATGACATTTTTAATGTGCCACTTTGTGGAGGGGAATGTCGTTCAGTTTTTCACCAAGATATTACATTCTCTTTTTGATAAATGTCACGATAAAATTGGTTTGATGAGAAAAATTTAATCAAAATGATAAGTACAGAGGGTCAGGCGAGATTCTGAGAACGATTTCTCAAGGCTGTATCTTGGGGCGTTTTAAGAATTCAGATTTAATTTTTTGGGTGGATGTTGTCAATACGATTAAGAATTAGTGTGCAAAATTTCATAGTCCTGGGGCCAGATTACGAACAAGGGTAACCCGAAAATTAACTCGAGTTAAAGCTTAACCCGATTACAAAAAACTTGGTAACCCAAAATCTAACCGAAAATTCAATTTAACCCCGCATTTTAACCTTGGTTCGTAATAAGCGTATTACGAAGATTTTTTTTTAAACTTTTAACCCCAAAATCTGGGTTAAAATTAAACCCTGCCTCGGAGCAAGGGTAAACTTTTAACTCTTGAATAAAACAATATAAAAATCTCAAATAACTTTAATTTGAACAGCAATTAAGTTGTAGAAATCCTTTGAAATATTTTTCTAGGGCGTGAAAAATTTTGTGAGATATAAACAGGCGATCCCTATATTAATTTTCCACAGTTTTTGTGTCAAGGCCTAAAGTGTCACGGATTAAGTTTAATGGTGGTGCAAATTTGTATTTATTGAAGTTAAAACCAGTTCCGAAATGAATAAGAGGTGACCTTGACTCGGTGGATGTTGAAAGCAAATTTTGGGAAATTTATATCAATAAGTTTTCTTGGAGAACAATTGTTGGAACAGTATTCTTTGGTGGTTTATCGGTAAGTGGACTGCTTTTGACTTTAACATTCAAATAGCCTTGGTACAAAACATTTACAACATTTATTACTTCAAAGGTGACTCAGGATACGCATTATGACCGACGTTCACAGAAGACAACATTGCAAGCCATAAAGTCTACAACAACAAACGCATCAAAAAGGCAAGAAGTTCCGTGGAAAGGGCACACGAAATCCCGTTTTCGCTTCATTGACAGGTATTACGTCGTTCATTATGCTATTTATTTTCTTCTTATGAGTGTCAAGACCTTAAGTGTCACGACGTAGGTAATAATAATATTTAAATATTCTGAAACCCATAGAACCGACGGGACATTGTGTAAAAAGGACAGAAAGCGTGTAAAATTATAATCTCGCTTACAGTGCTGCATAATATTTGCATTAAACAAATCCCACCGAGGACGAGGACTACACACAACAGATAATCGACACCAATTTACGACAAGATCTGGGGAAACCTCCACCCCCACCAACAAGACGGCAAGAAGGACTTAAGGGAAGGATTGGTTAACTCATTTTAAATACGATAAGTCGTGACATTGAGAGCCGTGACATTCATTATCTTGACGTGTATTTATGTACATATTTTAGATGAGAAGTCAAACAAGTAAGGAAAACAAGTGGATCTTTTCTGTGAGCAACTTGATGAAGTGATTAGGGCAGCGTTGGACAAAAGGAATGAAATAGAATAAGAAAAACTACGATTTAAGTGGGGACAATTTTCTCCACAATAATACCGATGTGCAACGGTCTCAAGTGCCACTGTCATACATGAACTTATGTATTAGTTAACGTCAATTCTAAAATTCCAGTCTAATAAAAGTCGTTCATTCAAATATTCTACAATCATTTATTTCCCATAGAACAAGAGCTTACAACTTTCACATGTGCATTTGAATGACTTTGAATCCTTGAAAACTTTAACCGTATTACAAAAGATTCTTCCCTTTTTGTCTTGTTCTTTTAATTTCAATGCTGACTCGAATAATTAACGACAATAAATTTAAAAAACCAAAAACATTTTGAAATTAGTGGGTAGGAGACAGTATTTAGTCTCTTACCCATTTAA
>JAAOWG010000466.1:0-17847 GCA_036491945.1 Paranurophorus simplex
GCACGTAATCACAGTGTAATTATAATAATTCTCTTATCATATGGATCCATCATTGTCATAAAATGATTAGAATAAATTGTTCCACAATGTACCCATTGCATATATTTCATCGCAGTTACAAATCCAGTGTTACATCAAACATCATTCTCATGATGAAAGGGGTTTATATTTTAACACTTGGTAAGACTTGATGATAGTAAGTTACTCAAGTAACATTATTATACCTTTAACCTCTTTCAGTTCTGTTGTGCAATACCTTGGCTCAGGGGTATGAAGGGGGCTGTCAAAGGGGTATGTTCAAATTCATATAAAATTATTATTGTACTTTGATACAAATCTCAATTTGCCTCTTTTTGTCTATATCTTTAACATTAACGTTTATTGCAGATTCCGCATCACATCAACAACTCTCGGACTGGGCTAAGGCCCATGCAGCTACGTTTCAAAATCCAGGCACTGCTACCAATCAAGAAGGTATCCCAATGCCGAGTTTGACTGCATCCCAAGCCATAGGAAATCAGGGTCATATCCTACTTCAAGATGCTTTTCTTTTGGAGAAAACTGCTAGTTTTAACAGGGAAAGGATTCCGGAACGCGTTGTTCACGCCAAGGGAGCAGGGGCCTTTGGTTTTTTTGAGGTACATATATTATGAGTTGGCTCATTCAAACTGGATAAAGACAAGAGTGACGTTAGCACACTAAAGTCAAAATTGCCAACTATTTAAAGGTAACAGATGATGTCAGCTCACTCACAAAGGCCAAGGTTTTCAACACCGTTGGGAAAAGGACAAATGTTGCTGTACGATTTTCTACCGTTGGTGGAGAACTAGGCAGTGGAGATACCTGGACAGATCCAAAAGGCTTTGCCACAAAGTTTTATACTGAAGATGGAATTTATGATTTGGTTGGAAATAATATTGAAGTATTTCCAATCAGAGATCCAATGCTTTTTACAGATTTGAATAGGTAAACACTTATAATCCTTTAAACAAGGCATTTTACCCACCAATAATTTTTGTAGGTCTCGCAAACGTAATCCTGTAACTCATCTTCGTGATGCTACAATGTGGTATGTTATAGTGCTGTTTAAGTATTTGGGCTGTAACGTCGATAAGTGAGGATGAAAGTTTATGAGACAAGTTATTAGTTGCTTTACATGATTTTATTCTCTGAACTTAACTTGAAAATTCAATAGCTTTCTTTAACACTTTCAAGTATCAAGGAAGTGACATTGACAGAAAATGACTCAAATATAATAATGCTTATTGATAATAATTAATAGGTGGGATTTTGCAAGTTTGCGCCCTGAAACTGCACTTCATACCCTCCATCTTTTCTCAGATGAAGGCACCCCAAACGGTGTTCGAGTCATGAATGGTGCAGGTGTCCACACTTTCAAATGGGTCAATGCCGCAGGTGCCGCTGTTTACATCAAGTACCACTGGATTTCCAATCAAACGTGGAGTTACCTAACAAAGGAAGAGTCTCTATTGTTAGCTGGAACTAATCCTGACTATGCAATTCAAGATTTATATGACGCTATTGCCCGTTCTGAATTTCCATCTTGGGATTTGTATGTTCAAGTGATGACATTTGCACAGGCTGAAAATCATCCACAAAATCCATTTGATATCACAAAACATTGGAGAAGAGAGCAATATCCTTTGACTAAAGTTGGAAGAATGACGCTTAATCGTA
The DNA here is from genome assembly GCA_036491945.1 of Paranurophorus simplex. Classification (NCBI taxonomy): domain Eukaryota; kingdom Metazoa; phylum Arthropoda; class Collembola; order Entomobryomorpha; family Isotomidae; genus Paranurophorus; species Paranurophorus simplex. The sequence goes on from JAAOWG010000466.1 coordinate 1,699, forward strand.
ATCCTGCCAATTACTTTTCTGATGTAGAAATGGCTGCATTTTCTCCAGCAAACATGGTACCAGGTTAGCTAACAGCTATTTATTTTATTTAAAATTCAAGAATATGAATTCAAACTCCATTTTCAGGGGTTGAGCCTTCACCAGATAGAATGTTACATGCAAGAATGTTTTCATATCAAGATGCTCAAAGATATAGATTGGGGGTTAACTTTGCTCAACTTCCAGTCAACAAAGCGACTTCAAGGCTTGAAAATTATTTCCGAGATGGTGCAATGTGTTATAGCAATGGAGATAATCCTGGAGCCCCTAATTATTTCCCAAACAGTTTTGGAGGTCTTGATCAAGATACAACTGCTGGACAAACAGCATTCCCAGGTACTAAATAAATTTATTATATAAATTAAAGATAACAAAATTCCAGTATCCGGAAATGTTCATCGCGTCGACAGTGGAGATGATGATAATTACAGTCAATCTGTCCTTTACCTTGCATTGGATTTAGACGCTGCTCAGAGGCTCAGGCTTGCAGATAATTTGGCATTTGCTTTGGTCAATGCTGTTCCCCTCGTTCAGCAAAAGTTTTTGGATAATGTAGCATATAGAATAAGTACTGCCTTTGGTGATTCCATCAGGGACGCGTTGGATCAAGCAAAGCCATAACACTGTCAACTAATGGAAAAGATAAAGTATTCCATTGAATTAATTAATAAACCACTAAATTGGAGCCATACATTTTATTGCCAAAGCCATTATTTGTCATTTATTTATTTCATGCATGGGTATTAATTAGTTAAATTAAATTTGCGGTTCTACATATGTATTACATAAAGGGAAATTAAATAATTTTTATTTTGATACATATGGATGAAATCAATGAGGTTGGGTATTGCCCTACAACCAAAAACTGAACCATGGACCATTGTGATTCATGGAATTTCTTAGGTTTGGAGTTGGTAAATCCCTTTGTTCCAATGGATTTATGGGAATGTACATAAATGCATGTTGCAAAGCTAACAAATCTCATTGCAAAGGTAGGTTAGGTAGGTTAGGTAATTGGTCCTTAGTTCTAGAACTAGATGGACGGGGGGTGGGAGACTTACAGTAAGACTAACAGTAATCGAGCAATAAATAATTTTATTTGATTAATGATCACAATAAATTTTTGGTGGGGTTAACAATAGATCTTGACTCAGCCTCTTGGGGGAAGGTTGGTTTAGTTCTAGAGCTACTATTAACCACCTAAGATGTTTCTGAATTGTTTATAAAATCCCCGAATGTAAGGGATATTTACAGAGAATTTGGATTGATGGATTGATTTTAGTTTTTTGAATGCTACTCAAGCTTGGTGATTTTGATTTTGGGACGTAGGAATTTGTCTCCCACGGAATCTAGCTTCAGGGGTTTGGTGTCAATGTCAGATACTGCAATCTTTTTTTGTATTGGGGTTCTTGGTGATGTCATTAAATCTGCCACTTTGTTTCTCAGGATATTGTAATCTGTTTTGAATTCCTTCTGAGTGTGGGAATCTGCAACGATTTGGCGTATGAATTGGATGTTGTCAATGTCTTCATTAGTGAGGTCGTAGAGCAATGCAATATCAGCCACGTGCTGAATTTTGTCAGGGTATTGCTTTCCATAGCATCTTACAGCAACGTTTTCTCCATTAGTGTTGCGCAAAATTTCGACAAATGGGGATGTTATTAGTTCTACGATGGGGAGTATTGATGGGATTGGTTGGGAAATTGTTGTTCTCTCGCTAACTAAACATGGAATTCCTTCGGAGTATGTAATCCGGTTTCCATACCCTACTACAATTAATGGGTCGTAATTTTCTTCCGTTAGTGTTGAACCTGTTAGGTATTTTAATGTGTTTGGTTTTAGTTCTAGAACTATTGATTTCATGAATTAAATATTTTACATGCAAGTCGGGGGTCAAGGGGGCAGCAGTTCATTGATTTCTTAGAGATCCTCATTGATTGGATGGACTGTGTTTCTGCCACCGGTTCTAGGTCAATTTCTAAAGGCGAGTACATTCTAGTGAATCCTGAATAGCTAATACTTTGATCATCTCTCGAACGGGAGTACCATTTGAATTTCAGATCCTCAGACCGTTGAAGGTACGCCTCCATAGCTCTAGAACTAGAAGGACGGGGGCAGAAGATCGTGGATGCTGGGTGGTTGTTGGGGTCTTCCATCAATACGTCATGCATGGGAGATGCAAGCTTCTCTTGAATAGCCCATTGAGTGAAGGATTCATTGGATTGTCTTGGAAAAATGTCGGATACTACCATCCGCCGGGTTCTTTCACATACGGAAACAATTTCGAGGCGGACCACGCCCCCAAATCCAAGTTCCCTTTTGTGGAGTTTGTTGTGGATTGTTGTTCGTGCTTTTGCAGCCCACTCCCACCCGTCAGGGACATAAGGTTGAAGGGTACAAAGAGATACGCTCCATCCCAAACTCGGATATCTATAATAAATGGGAATTTTTTAGTTTTTATTTCTTTAGTTCTAGAACTATTAATCTAATTCATCAACAATTTGTTGATTAGTTCTAGAACTATGGGGAACATAAAAGTATAATGGTTTACAACAAATTGTACCTTGTAAAAAGGTCGGGAAATCCATAATTGCAGGTGACGTTGTCAAAATAAAAAACATTTTCTCTATTCACACGCATTGTCAGGCCGTGATCAAGCATTTTTACAAGTATCTGCATTTTATTCTTGATCCTTTCAGAAACATCCTGGAGATTGGATTCAGTGATGGAGGCTGCTATCATGCCCCTCCAAATCTTTTGGTTCCAGTTGGTTGTTTTGTCATCTCTTCCAGGATCCTTGTACAAGACATATGTGCCAAACTTGACATCAGTTAGCTGAATGGGCACCAGGTTTTGAATTTTCCTTATTCCCTCACTGTACCCTAAAAACTCCTCATTCTCTCTTGTGTTAATTATCACGCCCATTTGATGGAGGTTTGTAAATTCAGTGATTTGCCATTTAGTCCTGTTGTTGAATGGGTTTGAGGAGGATGGTCTCCTGGTCTTTGTACCCGCAGGCTCATGATTTTTTGGCAGGTCAGGATAGTCCGTCTCAATGTCTGAGGGGGGTAAGTTTTGGCCACTTTAAAAAAAAACAATCAGAAGGTTTTTTAGTTCTAGAGCTATGTATGATCATGGATTGTTTTAAGTATTTTCCTTTCTCTACCTTTCAACCGGAGAATAAAATATATCAATGTTTGTAACATCCCCTTGATACTTATTCCTGATTAAAGCATCTCTTACACAGGGATTTATTATTCCCATGTTGGCATATGGAGTTGGATGTGGGAATGTAGCAATAACCCTATTGTTGGGGTGATCCACGAAAATATCCGGAAATATATTGGAAGGATGTGATAAAGAAATCATCAATTGAGGACCCCATTGCCGCACGTCTGCTGATTTGGGGGGTGCAGGTTCCAGGATGACTGAATTAATCAAGCAAATGTCTCGGTTGACTGTTGGATTAGGAAATACTGAAGGTTTCGACTTGAAATGGTTCTGGATTGGGGTACTGATTAGAATTGCAAGAAGCTCCATATACCGTTGAGTGAATGGTATCTATAAGACAAAAACATTGGTTGTTTTCAGTTGCTCATTACACAAATCAATTTTTTGTTGATCTTTGTTAATATTAATAGCTTCATATACAATTCTCTAGTTCCTTTACAATCAGATCTCCCTACTCCAATTACTCTTTTTAGGAAAATTGATTTTTAGCTCTAGAACTATAATTTCCTTGGTATAGGATCTATAGTAATAAATGTTGGAGATGCTTTAGTTCTAGAACTAGTTCCAACATTATTATATTTATGGCTGTTTACATACCGGGGGATTTATTACTAACCTCAACTTTCTTCTCTTTACTTGCTGTTTTATAAGGCACACCAGACCTTGTCCCAAACCCTTGGCTTTCAAAATCTTTCGTCAACAGGTCTACATTGTCATCCATCTTTGTAAAAAATGGGAGGTTACAAGCATAAAAGTCTTCATCATTGAAATCTTCATTGATGGCGTGGGTTGATACATTTACATCTTGTGTTTTTGGTGTGTTTTTTTTCTTTTGGCCGTCATTTCTTTTGCACTTATCCGATTTGAGCCAGGTTTTGAATATGGTGTAAATCATTAGGTCATCCGAAGGAGTGTTGTTGGCGAATTTCAACATGAAACGGTATTTTCTTAGGGATTCGGTACCGTTCTTAAACAATTTCCCTCGAGGATCCATATCCACGGCAGAGATAACGGCACTTGTTTGAAATGACCCAATAAGGCTCATGAGGCATCCGAATCTGATCCTCATTGGGGGGGCATTGGACTTTGAAACTAGTTGTCCGATTGATGTAAGGGAGTAGCCATCGTATTTATGATTTACATCATTTTCCAGTTTTAGGATAACCCCAGCATTCAGAAGGGACGTGATTGCATGGGCAATGTGACTTTCAGGGGGTTTACTGAAGAGGTATTCAGTCAAGAATTTGGTTACAATGCCCTTAGATCCCTTTTGCTGGGATATAAAAACAATGCTATTAGTTCTAGAACTATTTATAAACCATCTTATTACCTTTTCGGCTACTATCTCCTTGAATTTTAAAATCCGAATGAATATATCATTCAGATTTTTCCGGGCTAACTCAGATTCAATTTGTGGGGTCGAGAAACGTTTTGGTACTAATTTAATGTACAGACCATCGTTTTCCCTTCCTGTTCTGCCCTTCCTTTGAGTGGAAACAAACGTATCAGCCCAATATTTCGTTAGTACATCTACTCCAAACACTGTATCTAGGAGCATGTGTTTAATTATAAACGAATCAATGACAACGGTGCAACGCGGCAAGGTCAGGCTTGAATCTGCAATCGGTGTTGCAAGAAAGACAGTAGTTCTAGAACTAGGCCTTCTTGCATCCTTCTTTGCTTGATTCAGGATATCATCCGACAGGGATGCGTGGAAGGGGATGAGATTAATGTCGACAGGGAACTCATCTTGAATTGTTTCATAATGATTCATCACTTTTTCAATCTCTGGCACTCCAGGAAGGTTTATTAGGATTAATCCTCTCCTGTATTTGGTAAATCTGTGCTTGGAGTATATCCTAACAAGTAAATTTATTGATTAGTTCTAGAGCTATTTTTCTCCTTCATTTTCCTTACGTTAAAATTATGTCAAAGATAATGGGAATCATTTCTGAGAATAGTTTTGGAAAACGTGCAGTTTTGATGCTTTCAATAGCATTCGATACGTCAATTTCCATTTCTGCTTCCAGTTCATCAAGGGCCATTTCTTCTATTTGGAATCCGCTGTTTATACCACTTGGTATTTCAAATGTGACATCCCGCAGAGATGGACGTTGTCTGTTAATGGATGTGAAAAAACTGATTGGACGGAAAAAATCATATAAAGCCTCTGAATCCATTGTTGCTGACAGTGCAATAATAGATGGAAAGCGTTTTCCAGCTCCCCTTGAAGGTGTTGATGAAAGGGGTGTTGCCCCATACTTCTGCATATGCTGGACTCGAAGGTATTGAAGTATTCCAATTAGCATTTCTGTATCAGATGATAATTCGTGTATCTGAAATCAAATAGAATCAAAAGATTAGTTCTCCAAATAAAAATGGGGTAGTTCTAGAATTATATTTAAGCACCTCGTCAATCATCACGGTGTGGAAATCATACACCGCTTGTGGGTTGTGGATAAGCATCACATACAACCATCCTATAAGTATAGAATTAGATTATAGATTTGTTGTCCTGTATTAAGGATTCTAGTTCTAGAACTATGCCCTAATGTACCAGCTGTCCCAACGGCAAACAGACTTTTGGAATAGTTCCTTTCCTTTCCATGCATTTTTATTGAAAACAGGTCAGAATGCAAAGAGGCTGACGCCCCGATCTCAATAAGCCTATTATAGATGGAAAAAGCAGCAACTCTTCTTGGCTGACAGAGGAATATCTTTTGTTTCATAAAACGCAGATCAGGGAGGAATTCTTGAAGGATGCTTATGGATCCCAAGGAACTTTTACCTTCAAAAGGGATTATTAATTCTAGAACTAATAAAAAAATATGTTATTTTATGGCACCTGTCCCAGTTGCGCCTGCTATAAATAAGAAGTCGCATCCCCTTTCCAATTTCCTCCTCATAATAGCCCCATATGAGGAGAAGATGTTCTTTTTCTGAGCATCTGACATCCTATCTGTGTAAGCGGGGGTGGAGTCTACGGAGATTATTAAATTAACAATCTGAGGCTGAATAAATTCTTTAAATAACGGAGAAACAACTCAGATAACAACCACACCTACCCACCTCTAGAGGAAGCAGAGGAAGATGAAGATGGTGACGGCAGAACGGGAATTTGACGCCGAGTTGATGTAGTCGCAAAGGTCAAAGTCCCGGGTCGTCCTAGTTAAATGATAATGTAATAATTCCTTATTTTCACCCAAACATTACAACTTTTACAACCACTTGAGCTATCTCATGTGTAATAGACAATAGTTCTAGAGCTAAAACAAACATATACTTACTTGGGATTGTAGATCCTGGGGGTTGGGGTAAAGGATGAGTTAGGGGCCGATCTAAAAATAATCTATTAGATCCTCCAAACATTTTAGAGTGCCTCCGAGGTCCCTTGTATTGAAAGTAGTTCTAGAACTAAAGGAAAGGCAAAATACCTAACGGAACAGGAGGTTGATCAACGAGGCCGCGTCCCCTTCCCATCAACAACTGCTCAGAGGTTCTTGGAGATAGAGGATTTTCATCAGCTCGAGTAGGTGGAGCTGAAAAGGAAAACTGTTAGAGATGTATCAATATTTCTTAAGCTACTTTCAGCTTCCCCTTTACACTAGTTCTAGAACTAAAGGAAAGACAACATACTCAGAGTATCGGGTAGTTGCCCCAATATTCCTGTTCCCCTTCCCCTTAGCAATTGCTGAAAAGTCCTCTGAACTATGGGAGGTGTAGGAATTGGGAGTCGCAAAGCTGAGGCGGAATCGTAAACTTCATCATCGCTATCATCACTCATTTTCGAAGAAGGCACTGAAGAATATAGGACACTTGTTGAAGGATTTGGAGTGTAGAGCACTTGAAGAGGTGTGTAGAGAAACCTGTAAACGTTGTGAAATCGTCAAACGCTTGAAGGAGAATGAGAAAATTAATGAAAAAACTTACATATTTATATAAATCCCAGGTACCATGTCAACTGTAAAAAAGGGAATTGGCCCAGTTATCCAATCCATAAAGAGGTGAAGGAGGATTAAGTTCCCCTCATCCCTGATTTTCACCAAAATCCTCAAAGGAGAATCCATTTTGAAATTAATGATGAAGAATATGAGACCTTATTGTGTTGGCGTAGTTCTAGAACTAAAGTCCAAAACTTCGGTTTTTGGAGGGAAAAATTCCATTGTGCGAAGTGAGTTGAGTGGAATAAAATGTCAGTATTCTTTTATGACTCGTTGTAATAGAACCTCTATCTGTCGCCATTTTTTTTGGGAATCTGAAAAGAATTAATTTGATCGCTAATCAATTCATATTCATATACAACCAGTGAAAGATATAAAAGAAAATGAAGTTAAGAAGTGATCTTCAAAGGGCCAAAAAGCGAATCCAATTAAACCCCTACGTTGTGAAGAGGGGGAAAAAACTAAACGGAGTCACAAAGGACTACATTCCTGGGGAAACTTCAAAGGACACTAATTGTAAGGATTCAAACGCAGACTTCCAAGACACTGATAATAAAAATAACAATTTCACAGCGGTACCAGAAATTGATGACATTGAAATGGACTATGAGGAGGGTTCTGATGAAGATAGTACATATGGATCAGAATCCAACTCAGAGGGGGACTATTTTGCCCTCGTTGGAAGTGAATCTGACGATGAGATTTTGGACGACACTGAAATGGAAGTTGACGATGAGAGTGAAAGTCATGAAATCAATGAAATGGATGTTGACGGTGAAGAGGTTGTTGAGGAAAAGGATCCGCGAGACGTCCCTACTGATGAATTGAAGTGTATAATGGAGAAACTTGTGAAAGCTTATCCAAAAATACGGAAAGATATGAATATCTTCTACAATAAAATTATTTTCCAGGATGAGGAGATTAAAGAATTGAGTAAGTGATTTAGTTCTAGAGCTATAACAGTCAAACGCTACTGAAAACACTTAAACCTAACCCAAATACGGAACTTTAAATTAATCCTTGTCCAGGAAAGCGCCCACCGCAACATTTGGCTAGCAGGTTGCCAGAACCTCTGCGAACGAAAATGTTCCAAGACTGCGAAAAAATCGCACGCCAAATAGAATCCAAATATACCCAACATCCAACCAAACTAAGACTTCCTCCGAGGAGAAAAACATTCAATAGGAGTGAAAACCAAAATACATTGAACTACAAGATCCCTAATCGTGATCAATCCAGAGGTTCGTCCCTCGTTATAGCCTTGTGTGGCCCTAATTATATATCCACAGGGAAAATATTCCAAGTTTATGTTACCCCCGTCAGAACTACTCAACCCGTTAACGGGAAAAGTGGTCAGATGACCGGCCGATTTCTGGCGTCCATCACTACATATGCAAAAGTTGAAATCGCAGCAAACCAAAACCTAGTTGCAGTCAGGACGGATCTACATAAAGAAATCCCAGACTGGATCATGTGTCAGCATATGTAGGACAAAAATAATCAAGGAAGATAACATATTAACCCTTTGATCTAATGAAAATGTTTCCAGAGAAATTTTCGAACAAGGACAATACTTCAACTTCAAAGAGGCAACCCCCCTTGATATTTTCTGCACTTCCCAGTTCGCAGCCGACCAGATTCGGTTTTACTTACGAAGGACATATGGCTGCCTGGGAGGGCGCAAACCTCTACGGGTAATCAGTTGTAATTCTAGAACTAATACTCTAATACGGAAACAATTACTCGACTAATATTACATTAAACACATCCGTAGGCTATCAGTATCATGGCACCATTCAAAAAGATTGTGGACGCCAAATGGGCCAAATTTTTGACCGTCGTCGCGACATTTCCTGAATTCAATCCACCGGATTTCAACGTATATTAAACAACGCCAATTGCTGTATCTAGATATTTTATTAATTTAGGTCTGGACTGCAAATTCAGATGAACTGAAACCTCGCAAACTTACATGTAAGTGCAGAAGCTGTGTGTTCATCTGGCCACCCAATGGGAGGCTTTTCTACAGTTGGAACAAGTTACAAATTCACCAGAAAGGTTCCATGTACAACAAAAAACTGAAGTCAGAGGGCAATCTAAAAATTTTCTGCAAATGTGAAAGATGCATCTTCATAAACCCAGGTATGGGTAGAAGGTTTACCAGAATCCATGATCTAAACAAGCACAAGAAGACAAAAATCTATAACACAAAACCAAAAAGACCATTCCAAAAAGGTATATCCCCAAAGGAATTTAAAATCTTAATAACTCCATATCTATACAGCAAGGCCTTACAGATGGACTCCCTAAAACAGGATGACCCACACCCAGAGATTCCCTTCAAACTAGTTCTAGAACTATGTAACCTGTTCAAAGAAACTAGATAAAAAATAAAAACCATATGTGTTATTCGATTAGTAAATTAAATTTCCTATTTTCACCTAAACAAAAACCTGGTTGAAATCGTTACAATCCATCCGATTTAATTCAAAGAACAAAACGTGATAGTTCCAAGGAACCAATTAAATTTACTTTGCATACGGAAAATAAGGTAAGCACGCTTTGGATGCTTTGGATGCTGCAATAGAGAGACAGAAAAAAGCACATATCTAAAACCAAATATTGTAACTTAATGAATTGGCAATAAAAATGTATGATCATAAAATTAAGTAGTTGAAAATGGACACATGAACACATGAGAACAATACCTACCATTCTTAAATTATAAATTTTTCGCATGATTTTACTTCGACAGATTTGTTTTACAATTTTGTCTCAGAAATAAATTCATTTGACGCATATTTAGCCAGAAATAATTTTTAAAATTAATTCTGCACAATGTTTTATTTTAAACTTTTACAGATTGGAAATTTTTTCTGAAATCCAATAAGATCATCAATTGATAATTATGTAATTAATTCAAATACCTGCAGTGCACAAATAGCCGTTTAGTGCAATACAAGATGCAAGATGATCAATTGAAGAAGACGTTGGAAACAATTTTGACCATAATTGAAGCATTTTTGTTGCACTATCTATAAACTTATTTTCTCTTATGCAATTGGAGATTTCATCAAGTGGAAGATTAAGAAGAAGAAAAAGTCGTTCAGGGTGAAGGCAAAATGATGGATTATCATTCAAAACTAAACTAATTCTCCCTTCCTTCCCTTGAACTATAAGTAACAAATGAGTCCTATAAAAATATTTACAATCCAATTTACATACCAGTGAAATGACCAGGAAAGTCGAAGCCAAATCCAGAATCTACAAAATTATCAAACATGAATCTAATCCTCTCGGCACACTCGTAAAATCCGTCGCTATCAAAAAGCGAAGAAAGCATTGCAACGTTTGCTTTTGATTGCATTTTATGTTCCCATTCCCTTAGGATCAGGGTTGCTCCAACTACGAAATTTAAAGTTCCTTTGAATCCAGGGACATTTTCTATCTTTAGAGTTTTCTTTAGATTACTAAAATTATCTTCAGAATAGTGAGAGTAATCTTCGATAATTTCTGCTACCCCCATTTCTGCTCCCTTTACTACGACAAAGGAATATTTAGAACGTAACTTATGTAACTACATGTATTCATAATCACATTAATCTATACCTAAAAGTGATCTAGTCTCAGATTTTGTATATTGTTCTGAAGATGACCTTCTTCTAGTCATTTTCCTTGCCCCATTTGATCCAAACTTTGCAGAATTCTCTACTATCTCTGCTAGCTTATCATTGTCTGTATCTCTTAACGAAAAGATCAATAGGTCAAAAGCCGCAGGTAAATGGGTAATTACAATTTCATACAGAAGATGACAACTTGTTTGATCATCACTGCATGCTTTCTAGGACATCAGTACAATAGTGATTTTTTTTATTAAAAATAAACTCACAAGTTGTTGAACATCTTCTGCTTCCAGTACTTCGTAATCCAATAGCTTATGAATAAGTTGTTCAATATTTCTCGTTAGTTTTATAAGTTTTGTGAGATGGGTGCGGATGCTACGTTCTTGATATTGTTTGGAAGACATTTTGATTACAACTTGGTAACCTTCAGACCGATAAATTATTATTCACAAACATGGGTTGGAATAAATGAATGCGATAAACATACGTGTTTTATTACCACTTCAAAAGCACAAGCAGACGGTTTAAATGTGTTATCAACATTCTAAAGCCATAATCCAACGTTAAATTGTTATCAAGAGAAAGAGGATCCAAATTAATAAAATTGTGTAATTCTATCAAGCTCGACAAATAAATAAATTATCCTGTTTTAATCTATTTATACAATGATATAATGAGCTTACCACATTTTAGTGCTGCGGTTTTAATAAACCAATTACAAGGGTATGATATAGCGGTTGAAGGAGTTTTACTTTGGATCCATGCAGTTACACTAAAGAAACAATAATTATTGCATTCATTCATTTCGGCATGCTATCAAATTAATAAAAACAATTTCATATTTACAAAACAATTACAATTTCATCAAAATGTTTAATGTGTAGATACATGCAAAGTGTTTCACTCCATTGTTTTCAGCACATTGTGACAAAATGTCAATCAAATCGGTATTATTCTGGATTTGCATTTTGAATCTGCATCAAGTCCTTGCAGAGTCTGAGGCCGAGGCGGATGATGGATTTTTTAAAAGATTTGACTATAAATATTCCTTTAAAGGACCATATTTAGCTCAACCGGATGGAAACATACCATTCTGGGAGAAACGAGGAAATGCTCTTCCAAGTCATCAAAGTGTAAGACTAACTCCAAGTTTGAGGAATCAAAGGGGGGCTATATGGGGAAAAACTAAGACGACTTTCGATTCATGGATGGTAGAGCTAACAATGAGAATATCTGGAAGAGGAAGGAACGGAGGAGATGGAGTTGTATGTTTATTCTTAAATATTTTTAAGTTCCCAAAAATAATGTTATTCAGGCATTTTGGTATGTTGATGAAAAACCAGATGAAAATCTAACGGGATCAATTTTTGGAGGGCATGAAAATCCTTGGACTGGGCTTGCAATAATGTTTGATACTTTTGACAATGACGGCAAATTTAATAATCCGGTTATAATGGCAATAAATAATCCAGGCTCAATTCTCTATGATATTGCAAAGTAAAGGCAAATTAGGTATGAAGAAGTTGTATACTTTTTTTGCAGTGATGGAGAAAATCAAAACTTGGGAATGTGTTCAAAGGATTTTAGGAATAGACCATTTCCACTCAAAGCAAAAATTAAATATCATGATAAAACACTTTCCGTAATAATTTCCAGCCCTTTATGAATCAAGGTTTAAAAGTTGTTTTGACCTAGATGCATTTTAACAACGGTCTCAACAGAGGAGAGAATGATGCAGATTTTGAGCTTTGTTTTCAAGCATTTAATGTTGAATTACCACGTTTTGGTTATTTTGGAATTACAGGGTCCACAGGAAATATGGCAGGTAGGAAATTTCTCCATTCCTATACTTTCTTTAAGCTGTACTTGCTATAACTTAACTGATAAATATAATATAAAAGTCATGATCTTTTTAGCAATTTGTTAATTGCCTTTTAGATGATCAAGACGTCTACAAGTTCTTGACATTCAGCATTAAAGAAGCATCCAAAGATGAAACCTCCCTCACTTCTGAAGGAGATAAGGAAAAATTAGAGAAAATTGGTAAAGAGTATAAAGGTTACCAAGAAAAATTAAAGAAACAAAAAGAAGAGTAAGTATGTACAATCCCAACAAAAGCGTTCATCAATCTCTTATCTCAGGTACAAGCAAGAGCATCCGGAATATCAATCTAAAAATGAAGAAGATGAAGAAGAGGATTTGTATTGGGAGGAAGAAGTACAAAAAGAATTTTTAAAGATTATTGATCAACAGAAAATCACTAGACTTTCTATCCTAAGACTTAAAAAGAGAATGGATGAAGTATTAGGAAAGCATGAATCTATTGTTATTTCAATTAACAAATATCACAACTCAATTACAAGTGGTAAAAATCACTGTACTCATCAATAATTTATCTCATATGATGTATATCAAGGTAATACTACTTTGGTTCAAATATCTCCAATTCAGGAGGATATGAATTTTCAACGATTTGAAGTAGAAAATATACTGACCACAGGAAATGAACTTATCACTCTAACAAATGACATAAGGTATTTAGTTGTTTTAATGGGATTTACATATTTTGAAGGAATTGCTTCCAGGGAACTTATCAAGGAATTGGAAGTTAAAATACAAACATCCGAAGACAAAATGCATAAAGCTCAAGAAATTTCGGACATCCCAAATAATCCAAAGTTACTCATTAATGAAGCAAGTGTCTAATTAGTTGATTTTTGATTTATAATTTACTTGTTGCAGGTTCAAGTTGAGATTGCTTCTCTACAATTTGAAGTGAAATCAATCAATTCTAAATTAGAGGAACCATCAACACCTTGTCCATCCTGCATTTCCACCTTGAATTACATTATCTTCAGTTCAGTGGGAACGATTCTCATTATTTTTTATCTCATTTATAAAGATAGATCAAATTCACGGATGAACATGAAGAAATTCTATTAAAAATCTACAATTTGAATAAATCTGAAAAAGTTTAACCGGATAAAGACATTACTTTGATGGTTGCGTAAGCATTTTTAGATGGCATGTTTAATTGGTTGTATATTTATGTGAATTTATTAGGAGCACCTGCTACTTTCCATTGTATTTTATGCATATTTACATTATAATTCCCATGAAAGGATGAGTTGAATAGAAATAAACTCCTCACGAATAGTCGTATTATGCAACATAAAACTATAGAATCATGGCCAAATTATCTGTACTTTTTTCCTAACTACTTCCGTATAACAAATTCCGCTTTCAATGCCATTTTCTGAGTTTGCATTAGATTTCCTTTAGTTTCCTAAAATCTAGCGTCTAAATGCCTCTCAATCACCTACAATGGAGTTTGAATTTAATTTTTCTGTAATAGCGACAATAGTTTGTGGTTCACTTCTTCTCTTATATATAATCCTCTATTGCATTCAACGAATAGTAAGATACAATAATTAAAGCAATTTTGCTCTAACGTTCCTTCCCCCTCCGTAGTTTGGTGAGGCTTGGAAAAATGTCGAAACAAGTCTAAATCATTGCTCTTGTTGTGGGATGGAGTATGAAGGCTCCACAGGTGATGCAGGAATCAATGACATTGGACCAGACGCCGAAGGGGCCGAAGGTGGGGAATAATAAGTTAAGAAGCATCCCTCATCCCAACCCTAGCATTTATTTCCATTCATTCTGCCGGTAAAGGAAATCAATATTTCCTCCGAAATATTGCAATTCTGCTCATGAACAAGAAACCACCGGAGGATCGAGGAAGGAGGAATGAGATCTTCGGATTTTTTTTTACATCACTTCATCATATCTCAGGGAAAAGGCAAGGTCCCTTTCTTCCAAACTTATTGTCTTCCCTTCCAGCTCATCCAGTAACCCAAAAGTTGTTTGAATATGTAAAGTTATTTATTGGAATAAAGATGGTATCCCCTTTTTCTCTGATTGAGCCCCTATATTTTCTCCCAATCATTGCATTTTGCATTGTCCTAATAGGCTGTGCTTGCTATGGGTGCTTTGATTTGGTAAGATTACAAATTATCTGTGATCCATAAATTTAAAATCCATGTGTAGTTCACACCCACTGAAACATCTTTAGGAGATTCAGTTATTGCTTGTGACATTTCTGACTGTCCAATCCCCGACATCCATGAACAACATAAAATCGAGAAGACGACCAACGGCTTTTGGAGTAGGAAAGGTAACGCTTTCCCACAGTAGATAATACATGCCCCCCCCCCAGGGCGGATTTTTGATGTAAATCCCTTAGTCCTTAAGGATTTTACATTAAGGGTTTATTCCCCTAAAATCCACTCTGGGTGCTATGTATTGTATTATCTATGTACTACAACGTATTAAAGTAATAATTTATGTCATCATTCCAGTCTGGGGCCTGGAGCCTGAATCTGCTTATGCTGGAGATTTTGCAATATTAATGATACCCCATCCAAGTTTTGAGACGCAGCATCATGAGGATTGTGTAATAGACGTTGCTGGGGGACCACCCACCCAAGTACAATGTTACATAGATGTGGGAGGAGATGGGGGTGGAGATTAGTAGTATATGCTCAATCTTCATTTTATAAAGATTTTAAAATGTTGATCGTTTTAAAATAAAGAAAGTATCGCATCCCTTCAAGTCTTCCTCAAGTCTCATTTTGTTGTTTCATTTTACCCCAATTCCTTGCACACACAATACGTGTACTTACCAACGGTGAAATTAACTGACATTCTGAATCATCTTCTTGTTTCTGACTCATATACATCTATACTACTGTTAAAGACTTAAAAATATTCACTTGTCATTCAAGGGAAAGAGATCAAATGTAAGTTATTTCAAACGTTGGGTTGGGCTGGTTGGTTTTTTATTATTGTACAATGCAATTTATAAGAGTCCAGTTAATTTGTCGGTGATTGAGGATGAGGACTCCTCACCACCACGCCCAATCCCATCATAAGTAAACAAAATTCAAAATATTTCATTGTTTTTCAGCATCCCTCTAATCACCCATCAAAACTTTAAAGTTGGAGGTGGAAACGTTTGGTGGATTCATCCTTACAAAAAAGAACAATGTAAGTAAAGGAGGGTGGTGAAGAAAAGAATTGTTTTTATTTTTTTTCATGTTTTCCAGAATTATGGCGGATTTGTTGTGGGTTCCTTTGAAGAAATCTTCAGATGTTGATATTGTTAAGCCATTGAAGAATACGATTGCATCACTATATTCTTCTGCTGATAACCCCGAAGATGCAACTTCAAGTATAACGGAATTAAGTTATATGAGGAGTCAAGCTGTGTCAAAGACGTTGGATAAAAGTCCGGCAGCGTTGGAATTAATTAGTCG
>JAAOWG010000467.1:0-17794 GCA_036491945.1 Paranurophorus simplex
CAAGTACAAAATACCCATCATTATTGGAACCTCTCCAGTTTGTTCCAAGGAACATGAAAAACCTTTTGAAGCATTTGTGTATCCAGAAACTCCAAACAAGTCAAAGTCAAGAAAAAATTCGTTGGTGATATCACGAAAAAATTCTGTTGTCAAATCCCCAATTACCGGTGAGATATTTACTTATGAAAGCTGTGAAGAACAGGAGGAAGCCCTTACAACTCCGATACTACAAATAGAACCAAATAATTATTCTATCTCCTTGCCTCCATTGGATTTGGCTTGTAAGTTCAATATTGTTTTTCTTTCCGTTCTTCAATTTGATAATATTTTCCTTTATCTGTATTTCCAGTTTTTCAAAGCAAAGCTGAACGACAATATGATGATGATTGTTGTGAACTTTCATACCCATTTCGAGCAATGTCAATAAGCAATTGTCATATTCAAGTAAATGACCAGCCAACAAGACCCCACTCAAACCCTGGACATGGTTGGGCAGAAAAATCTTCATATTGAAATGACATAAATGAGATAAACTCAATTTAAAAACATACAGCATTGCTACCAACTTTAATTTACAACATGCCGAAAAAATTATGTATTTAAATAAGCAAGCTGTAATATTATTATATAACGCCTAAAATACTGGATTACATCATGATTCTCAATTATCTCATTTAAATAAAGCTCAATAACTTTGCTTTTATTTTAGTAAATCTTTATCCTCTAAATTTTTATTCGTTTTTTAGAGTATTGAAAAGTAAATACGTGTATTTACCATCTAGCAACTACAGATTATGAGAAATAGCATTTAACATCAGTTTGACATCGAAAGCTCGGTCGAAATAAACTAATGTTATAATGGCATCCATTGAATCCGATAAGAATAACCCCAATAGCATTTAATTTTTTTTTCTTTTCCCCAAACCCTTTTGAACAACGCAATTTGAGCAAGATGTTGTGACGTTCTGTTTCTATGACGTCATCTTGTAAAAGAACGGCAAAACTTCTTGAGATGTGAGATCTCTAAGGGCCTTGAATTTCACGATGGATCCCTTCAAAACTAAAAAGAATCAGTCTTACTGTGCAGTATCAAATACTTTTTCATCAATTTTCCCAACGAAAACAATGCTTGGAATATACGAGGCACCTGATTTAAATGAAAATGATAAACAACTAATTCGTCATATTAAAGTTCACCGAAAGGAAGTCGACGATCATTTGAGGGACTCTAATGCACACCTGGACGATGTAAATTTAAAAAAAAACTTTATTCAAATATTTCTACCATCATCACATTTTATAGGTAAAAATCAAACTCAAAAGTGCTAAAGAAAAGATTGAGTACCTTTCGAAACAAATTGATTGTCAAGATTCTGGGATGGCATATTCGAGAGAGAGCGATACAACTACAACAGCAAAGTTCAAAATGCAAAAGTTACAACATCAACTTTTAAAAGCTTTAGATGAAGAGGAAAAATTGACTCGTGAGCTCGAAACTGCACAGTATGATACCTTTTATTGTTGTTTGTTAATTGCATTCACCAACTTTTGCGGGTTTTAGGCGAAAAGTTTGGAAAGCAGATTTAACAGATAATTTATTGCTTGCTGAAATCGAAAAAAAAGTTGATCCCTTGATTAAAATTTTTGATACACGAGAAGAGTTCCTTTTCAGAACAAGGGTTCATAGAGAGAAATTTCTTACAGCAAATTCTTCAAGAATTAGAAACCAAACCTATAAAACTGCGTCAAATATGATGAGTGCAAAGGAAAATGATAAAATGAGAAAGATTCAAGCTGCACAAAAAGTTGAAATGGCTAAATTAGCACGTAGTAAAATTGAACATCATCTTAAACGAACATTTGAAATGAGGAAGAACACAAAATTACAAGTTACAAGTGACAAAAGAATGTATCAAGAACGACAATTTCGACATTTATCAAACTTAAAGAAGGAAATTGATGAGCAAAAAAATCTTCTTAAACTAAAGAATGAGGAAAGACGACAGCAGCAGGAGCACGTAGAGTTTGAAAAGGAGCAAATTCGAAACGAATTCACCGAAGCCGGACAGAACCCTTTTTATGTCGACCACCTCCTAGCAATTGAACAAAAACGAGCAAAAATTCAGAAGAAAATTCTACAAAAAGAAACTGAGAGATTACTTGAACTACAAAGGGAATACGAATGTGCTGAAAATTTCAAAATCAAACAGCAACAAAGAAAGAAAAACTGGGAAACATTTTGGGCGAAACAAGTTGTAGAAAAAAAAAGAAAAAAGTTTCTCCAAGAAAAGAAATTTTTGGATGACGATCATATTGAGGATTGTACAGAAACTGATCTCAAAGATATTATTCCAAAAAGCAGTATTCTTCCTGATACTCACGATCGCGAGGGAAGTGGAGATCATAAAAAGCTGAAACTAGTTACAGAAGAACAATCAAAATTACAATCTACAACAGTACCTTGCAAAGATAAGGTGAAGCCTAAAACTCAAAAACAGAATGTTCTTGCAGAAGGCTCCAAAAAGCGCTTTTTACCACAAGTTACTCCAACAAAAATTGTATTTACCGACATTGTGATTCAAACCAGTACTTTTTTAAAAGTGAAAATCACAAACAAAGGACAAAACGATGGTTGTATAACTCATGTTGGACCAATTATTCCTATCGATTCCTACTTTGAAGAATTCATGGAAAATGATCCATCAGGAGAGGTTATAGAATTAGAGCCCATTGGAAATTTTGATACGTATTCAGAGGTGCGGAGCATTCTTGATGAAATTGTTGAAGAAGTGACCAAGAAATCATTTTTTTGTTATGTGAAAGAATGTGATAGATATTTAAGAAGGAACGAAACTAGAACAATCATTATATTTTTCCGACCTCTCGCAATTGGCCCTTCTAGGACCAAGCTGGGGATTTATTTCGATGCGGCACAAATGGTATCTAAAATACATCTGTTTCCTTTTATTTCTATCCATTTTTTAGGTCACTCTAGAAATAGAAGGCACATCAATTGCGAATCCGATTAGCATACAACCACTTACCAGTGATTTCAAAATATGCATGTTTGGTAATAAATTATAAATGGATTCCATTTTTCAACAAAATAAAGCCCCATTAACCACACAGATCGCAATTATCAACAAATTGTAGTGCTGACAACATCCGCTCGAGGATCTGGCAAAGTTGAAGCTGAAGTACCTTCGGAACTCCGTCCTTGGATAAAGGTAGTTCCCAAACAAGCTACAATATTTAGAAATAATCCAGGAAAATTCTGCGTAAAACTTCATCCAACGTGAGATTTATTTTTGTAAAGAGTATTTAGAAGACTAAAGGAATTACATATAATTATTGGCATGTTTGCAGCAATCAAATTACAAATGATGGATTTCGGACTTCCAAGTATTACGACAAACGGACAAAAATTCTCGATTTTCCTATAAACTTTCACTTAAAATTTGGATACAAGGTCCAAACTCCTGTGGTCTGTACATTCATGGCTGTCCTTACTGATCACAAAATAGAATTTATTCCGTCGGAAGTAGTTATGGGGCCTTGCTCTAAAGTTGAGACTGTAAGAAACTCTTTAATGATTTACAACAATTGTAGCATTCCTCAATCAATTGGATTTTTAAGGGTTCCACCGGTAAGTTTACTTTGAAATTCAAATACATAATGTACATGTCCTTAATTAATTTACACGTTTTTAGTTCATTTCAATTCAACCCAATTATGGGTTTGCAACTTTATTGCCTTTTGAGAAGCGCTCATTTGATGTGCTGTTTTCCGCATCTCATGATATGGATAAAGGAGAACATACCTTCTCGATAAAATGCAAAAGTTTGGAGGATCGAGAGTACTTTTTGACAATAAGAGTGATTGTCATTTGATATTATAATCTAACGAATAAGAATAAGAATAATAAATAAATAACAAATAAATTGATTCGTTTCATTTTATTGGAAATTGGAACTCGTGGGTTGAATTTGAATTACAAGGAATTCAAATTTTCATAATGAGAGAGAAACTACAGCGTTATTATGTGAATATGTTATTTTCATTACTCTTATTGGAAACTCATCGTTCTACATAATTTATCATAGTTTAGCCATTTTTATAATGAAGCAACGGATTTCTTATATTTCATAATGATATAATAGTAGTAACCTTGTGAGATTTTCTTGATGGGCATTATGTATTTAGGGCTATAAAATTCGTATTTATTTTCTATCACACAAATGTTCCAGTAAACGTGAGAACTCTATTTAATAAAGGTATAAAAAATTAACATAGGTTTAGCAATACTTTTGAAGCAACACATTAAAATTCAGACTTAGCTCACAAATAACTACAAAATTGGTATGCATATTAGGCTAGAGCATTTTTATTAATTTCACTGCACCAGGCTAGGTATAGTTTAGCTCAGTTAAGTTGTGATGATCCTTGATGATGATGATAATTAGATGAGACGGGTAACGTGCACTTTTTGAATGTCTTGAATAAGGTACGCATCATAAATTGAGGAATGAAAGAGAATGTTGGATGAACGTGGAAAACATCAGCGTTGATAAATTCTTCAACTTATTTTTGAAGGAGAAGGAAGGGATCCAGAGGCATTCTAAAATTATCTTATTTTTTGAGACTGGTGGTGTGGGCACACTTCTTATTGTATATAAAATCTTTCACTAATTTATCTCAATTTCAATATTTTGCGTTGTAATTTTTTTAATTGTTTTAGGCAATCTGTTTTATTATTTGTGACATCTTGGAGAGAAGTGAAGTAAATTATGGTAGGTGACACGATTAAAAAACACAATTCTTTTCAGATTACAAAAGGATACTAATTTAGGTATATGGAAGAAGAAGATAATTCCATATATGATTTCAATTAATATACTGACACTGGATTGGTCCCATGTCCGATTGGACCTCTTTCATTAAATTAATGGGAAACTAGAGAACAATTTAGTCGCTTTGACATTTTCTAACTCTAGCTACTGCAGAATATGCTTTGGTTTGGATAAAGTACGAGTTGCAGATGATATTATGTATGGGAGTCCATCATCCAGTTTGTGCCCAGGAGCCCGAAAGTGCATATTATCAAGAAAAATCACGTAAATCACAGATAACCTCACGATTTATCCCTCATCTCCCTCCCATTTATTGGGTTGGGCACTCCTGCTGAAATACAAACAATTCATCAAATTATAGTAAAACATATATCATTATTTGACAGACATTCACGACATATATATATACACATTCAGACATAATCCATCAAAATAGCTTTTACCGAAATACTGAATTGAAGCTAGGGAATGCTCTATTTTTGTGTCCTTGATATAAATCCAATACATCCACTATCCTAGTACTCCAATAAAAATCAACAACCTACAATTGAAGATGCTATGAACTTGTACTGGTACTTTGAATAAAATAAAATCGTAAAATCTTCCGTGTGTTCAGCGACGATATATTATGTGCAATGTGTACGTTAGAGTGTGTGTATGGATGTATGTAAATACATTCATACAATAATAATTGCTATATATAAAATCTGTACTTGCTAAAAAACAAGAAATAAAGAATCAGTTAAATATGTATTTTTAGCGCAGGAAATCTGATATATTTAGCTTAGTTTATCACAATATTTTCTTTCGACACAATATACATTAAAACGATTTTCTTAGAGTAAGGAACTAAATAATTAGAATAGAAGAATAAAATAGATCTATATTAAAATACACTAATAGAAGTATTACTAAAAATTAAAGTGGATGATATTATTATAAGATTTGTATTAAATTGAAAGCAGGTGAAAGCACAAGATGGGGAAAAATTTACTCATGCTCTGCCATGCATAATGTGCAACGAATGGAAATTACTTTTTAAGAGACACGAATGAGACGACAAAGATAAAAGTAAAAGATACAGATATACCTTTGCCTTTGCAAGAAAGAGAAATTTAAGAAATAAGAATTTATTGCTGTTTAGCCATAGGTGCCGCGCTGTTTTGTCCTCCTTGACGATCTTGAGCCCGATTCCACGCCTTTTTCATTGCTATTGCAATTCCCATACATACATATTTATATATTAATTATAGTAAATACTTGCTAGTTGCTATATGCAAATCTATACACACTCATTCACACTTTTACTTGGAGAAGAAAGCAATCACACTGATGTTTTAAAAGGGAAATGTAATGAGACACGCACACATACCCATTTTGGGAGTTGATAGAATATCTTTATTTGGATTATTTTGCTTCATTGCATTAACTCTTCTAGCTGCAGGAACTCCTCCCACAGGACCTCCAAGTGGTGGTCCAATAGCTGGATGATGTGGTGGCCTTAATGTTTCAACAGGAATAACTCGACGTCGTTTCTTTGGAAGTTTTGCTCGTGCCTATAGATCAACGCAACAACATGGAGATTATTTATTATAGTTCCCGTACTTTATGGCGTGTTTAGTGTACAGTGTTTCTCTTGCATGACTGTTACCTGCGTGTGCGAATAGTACATGGCAAAATTTGAAACGATTACAGGAACAGGAAGAGCAATAGTGAGCACACCTGCGAAATAAAAAGAGAGATAGAAAATGTTTTAAATTGCCGTATAAGACGTTTTAAACTGGGCGTTGTAACTTTTTTTATCATTAAGGCAAATCATCGACTTACCGGCCAAAGCACAAAGAGCCTGAAATAGGAAACAAAAAATATCATTAACTGTTTAATAAACATTTTGCAAATATTAGTATTGTCACTCTTTACAGTTTGCGAATTAATGTACATAAATGAATATAAATATGTACGCATGCAATTTGAAATATTTACTCTGATACATATAAATAAAAACAACTCACCCCAACCAACATTCCAACGTAGGTTTTTGGAGTCTACATAATAATTAAAATTAATATCTAAATGCTGTTTTCATATGCCACATAAACTAAAATGTCTTTTCTTTAATTTAAAACATTTTTGTCAATGGGTTCTCTCTCTCATGACGCTCTTACCATATCTCCATATCCCACAGTCGTCATTGTCACTAAGGCCCACCACAAACCCAACGGAATGCTAATAAAGTCATTTTGAGGGTTGGCCTGCAGACGTTCCGCATAATAGACTAAACTAGCAAATATAACGATGCCCAGCACCAAAAAGAAAAATAGGAGGGTCAACTCCTTTGTAGAAGCTCTAAATGTCTGCATTCATAATAATAATTTAACTCAGTTTACAATATGAGCTGAATTTGCAATCACCTGCATGAGTATCTTGAGACCGGATGAATGTCTTGTGAGCTTAAAGAGTCTCATGATTCTAATTATAGAGAAAAATTCTAGAATATCTGCATTTTCAAGTTCTGAAGCGAATTTTTGGAGAATCAGGTCGATGTAGAAGGAAAGTGTGGCTATATAGTCAATGATATTGACAGAGGCTTTGATAAATTGCCATTTATTTGGTGAGGATATAAAACGAACTAGGATCTCAAAAGTGAACCAGGCATTGCAAACACACTCGATGTAAAAGAAGGCTTCGTGGGCATTTGTTCCTTTTTTATCTAGTGTCCAAGCTGTCCGATTGTATGCAGTTGTTACTGTTACGTTTTTTATTATCGGCACCCTCATATCTGGATGCGTTTTGAGACAGAATGACAAAATGGATACGCAGATGAAAAAGACGCTTACAATCCCTATTATCTAAAATTTTACAGACAAAAATCATTTGTTTTCCTGTCATAAAATTGTACAGTTTTGTTTTCAACTCACTTTGGCAGAATTCGAAGAGTAAGGCTCATCAAAAAGTGACCATATTTTCGGTTTGACTCGTTGCCACCATGATAAATCTACACGGTACATGATATCAATGAACTTGAAAATAAGGTAATTAAATTTGCGACTCACTTCCTGACATGTAGTCATCTTCAAATCCAAATTTTCTAGCTGAAAAATACATACATACATACATACATACATTATCTGTAAATAATACATACATCAACACATTGTACGCTACACGTTATATATTTCATGTATACAAATACGTATTTTTTAATAAACGGAAATTTGTACCCACCTAGTTCCTCATCTGAAGGCTTTTCTGTGTCTAAGTCTAAACGATCCAGCACTGCGAGGGTTTCTTGAGTGTCTCTATGCTGTAATAATACAAACATATGCATTTTTAAGGTGACGTGGTTTATTTATTCAATTTCATAAACCTGTGTATAGGTCATCCAACAACAAGGTTCTACTTGGTTGGAGTCAAGGCCCTAAAATAAAAACAATACAAAAGCATTCATTTTGCTTAGAGACCCTACCCAAAATTCTAGCTCTTCTTCAAAAAGCGGGCCACACACGTCAGTAGGGTAGTGGAGTTTCCCCGTACGATAGTAATTTAAAACCTATAAAAGATGCATTATGTATCTACTTTTAACATTTTTCCAAAGGTGCAATCCACACCAAGAATAAATATTTTAAAGTAAAAGAAAATAAACATAAAAGGCTTGATGTGCCCATTCTCAGGTTGAATGCTTTTACTTCCATCATCAAAAACGTCAAAAATAGATATCTATCTATCTTGATTTTAAAGCACAATTTATTATTAGCCTTAGTACAAAATTAATCATTTATCACCATCACACATGAAAGATGCCATGGGAAAGCAGAACGTAAAACGGGAACATTTTTATTCTTAACCACAGGAAGTTTATTTGCCAATACGTAATGAAAGAAAAATTCCATCTAATAAGAAAGAAAAGTTGTGACTAGAAGTGGAAAACAAAATGATGAGCTGAGTTTGTAGTTGTTTATCGTGTAGTTTGGAAATAAAATAAAGTCATTTAATGCAGATGTGAGGATAAACTTGTACGATAAAAGGCTCAACTCAAGTTGTTGCTTTTGAAAGAAAATAACTTGCAAAGCTAACCTGTGCGAACACACCAGGATGTCGATCAAAAAAATACTCGTTAAGAATAGGATCATAATTTGCAAGTGCTTCTGTGAGACGTGAAAGTCGGGTTGCTGGAATTTTCTTGAGAGTCGCTTTATAAGTTTCATGACGGATGCCCCCAACATTCAACACAACCCTGTTTTCCGCATCCATGTTAACATTCATCTTCTTTATTTTTTGAGGACTCAAATCCTCTCTGAAATTTTATTATTTTTTAACTCAATTGATTGTCTTGCACCATATTCTTGGTATGTAAGAATGCTTGATGCTTTTAATCAAATCGTACTACATATGCCCTCTTCACTGCCAACTCGTTTAACTGATTATCAAGCAAAGTTTTACTTCTAAGCATTTCCATTAGCATAAAAATCTCAAGTCTGTTTAAAATCGTGCATAAAGTAATTTTCCACATGTTTCACTGCATCATTTAACTTGTATGTAGGTAGGGAAGGGTAAAAAAAGAAAAATGAGATCTGTCAGTTTCAATAATATTAGAGAGCTGCAAGGATTTTCTTGGATTCCGAATATTCGGATAGTTAAATACTAGAATTATAGAATTATTGTTGGCGTGCGTACCATATACATATACACCCTACCCCATCGATAAAATTGTCGCTTTTCAAGACAAGCTCGTCATTTATGGATAAGTTGTTTTGTAATATATTGATTTTAATATCAAACTGGATTTTTACAATTATATAGCAACTCATAATTTGAGGGTGAGTGCGACTCCATATGATGGATAGAAAACATTACAAGCAAAATACTTTACTTATGTATATGAGATTTGAATCAAGGATGTGAACACTTTGATGATAAGATTGTTCATTAATGTTGATGCTATAGTATGTAGTTCCAATTTTATTAAATGTTGGCAACAAGCATAGAATAATATTTTTGCAAGCCTTCAGTAGAATCAGGTCACCCCAATTATGTTTGAGTATATGTAAGGCATGCAATGATGACAAAATAAATTGCAAGTATATAATCAAGTAAATATGTTATGCATGTATAAATGTACGTAATGTAGTTTTACTAAACAGTACAAATATACTGCTCTCCCTATTCTCATTGTTATTCTTCTCTGGTTTTCGATGAGAATGGAAATCCTAGTTTTCCTATTGACAGTCAACAACACCGAGTTTGGTTTGTGGAAACTGACACAGATACTACAGTTGATGGATAAATTGATTTTCCAGGTGAAAGCATGAATTATGTGGATTACTGTATTTTGAGAAATAATACAAGCTACATAAAAAACATGCCATAGGATTGAAGTTTTGGAGACATGTAAATGGGCTTTTGTCTTCAACTTTGTATCAAACGTAGCGTTTCACAGGGAACCTCCTTTCATGTAGATTAATTTGGTTCATAATTCATAACACACAGCAGGACAGCAGGAGAAAATCTTGATTTTAATTTGCTTCAAAAACATTCAACAATGCATTCAACAAGCTTGTTGCAAGCTAAAACATTTTGTCTAATGTATGTGGGAAATTCCGGAAATTATTGATACACAATAATAATAAT
This sequence comes from Paranurophorus simplex, assembly GCA_036491945.1. Classification (NCBI taxonomy): domain Eukaryota; kingdom Metazoa; phylum Arthropoda; class Collembola; order Entomobryomorpha; family Isotomidae; genus Paranurophorus; species Paranurophorus simplex. Next base: position 10,479 of record JAAOWG010000467.1, read on the forward strand.
GAAAACGTTTCTCTTTTTTAAATATTAATTCATTTAAATATATTGTATTGTGTTAGGAAATCAATTCTGAATTTAAATCCAACTAACATTGCCTAATTTCATTTATTCCTGCTAGTAGTTCATTGTAAAGAATCATAAAAAAATAAATTCCATTAAATGGAACAACATGAATTATGCAATGGATTGATGCAGAGGTTGCAGAGATTGCAGAAATCCTTTCTTTGAATCAGATTTGTATAACTTGAAACTAAATTCAACATTCTCCAACAGTATGGCACGAAAAGAGGCATTTATTAGCACGAAATGCTTATTGAGGTGTAGGAATTGATATTTCGTGGGGCAGAAAGAGGAGGAGGCAGAGTGGAACTTGGTTAGTAATTATCGGTGTCAAAAGAAAATGAAATAAGATGGATTATACTCCTACATATAAATATGTATCATGTAATACATGTAATACCCACTATACAATTCCCAATTTTCATCTCAAAATGACAGAATAATAATAACTTGTTAAAAAATGAAGCATTGTTTTGACTACTCACCACAATCAGGAGAAATGTGACAAGAGCAATGTTGTACAATTAGCTAGTAGTCACCTTTCACCCAAAATGTCCCACCAATCACTCAATTAGGAGCAATAAGAGGCTTTCACGTTTTCATCTTGAGGCGACACCGTATAAATCACTTAATTTCACATTATTCTAGCATCTTCAAGCAGGTGTTGCTGTCATCATTCAAGTCTTGTCAACAAAAATGCTATTAAGGTCATGACATGAACATCTGTAAAAATTAAAGGAATCTGTAAATAAGATGAAGTTGAACAGGTGGTGAAAGTTGAGTTTCTAACCTCATCTCATTAAAGCTCTTTTTTAGCTTATTGTTGCTTACAGATATAAAGTAAATGCTTTTATGAAAATTGAAATATCATGATAATGATAATAACCTTAATTCCCAACCTACTCACATTCAAAGGCTAAATTGCAGGATGTTAAAGTGCAATACAAGGGGATTTATTTTGTAATTTTTACCAAATCTCATAAGCTTGTTGGTGAAATCAAGATCCAGTAAAAAAAAGTCTTATTTCCTTTCTCTGTTTACTCTTGTACTTTGGTTGATATAAACAAGGTAAGGAAAAGAGTACAAGTGGGTGATTGATGGGATTAAATCAGTGTGAGGAATATTGAGAAAGTAGATATTATTATTTCCGACAACTAATCCGTTAATCTCCAAAACTCCACCTTTGCAAGATTCATAAAGTTTGTCACATTCAATAGAAAGTAGAAGAAGGGATAAAGTGACATTGACCAATGGGATTGATGGACAAGCCTTATAATATTCCTATAACAAACCATCTGCTTATGTCTAATACGTTCTCAACTACTTGGTTACAAAGTAAGCACAATAGAGCAAATAAATCCATTTCTTCTTTGTTTAGCCCACTTATTCATTTTTTCACTAAAGGGAATTAGATCTCAATACTTTCTTTTTTGGTCAAAGTGATTATTACACACTAAACTATCTCTTTTGTTCAACAGCCTTTGGTAAACATTTGAACAATGACAAGTGGATGCCAAATATGTAACTACATACATTAATAACTAATCTTTACTTTATTTATTCAGATAGGTAGGGTGAATTTACTATGTATAGTGGATTGGATATCGTGCAAACAATATTATTGTAATCACTTTTTTTATCTAAAAATATTTACTTTCACCAGCCAACTTTCACCACTACCAAACATGTCGCAAATAATAAACAACCTTTTATTACCATTAGTGAAAAATCGCTTTGAAATGCAAAAAATGAATTGGAGCTAACAAAGATTGGCACATTCACAACCACTTTAACCATTTGATTCATTATAAATAACCAAACATTAACATTTGGACTGTCACAACCAAGGTGAAATCTCACTTTCAAGTTTCTCCCATCTTTATTATAGACAAGTTTTCACACTTCATACAATAACATGGGGAAAAGGGGGATGGGGATTACACTCTGCTACGAAAAACGCCCAAAAGGCTACAGTTTCTAAAATGTAAACTGTTGAAACAAAAATTGTAGAGCAGTGAATGAAAATGATCAGAGAGAGAAAGTCTTGTATTGATGATATTAGAATGCAATCAGAGAGCTTCTTGCTCCTTATGTCTCTCCACCGATTTCGGTAATAAGGGAGTCGGTGTCGGTAGTGGTGGTGGACTAGGGAATCGATTCACTCACTGCAGGTGAAATACAACCACATTCAACACTCATCCGACATGGCCCCCCTCTCGCACATGCTCCATCCTACAAACTTTCTCCGACTTTCTTACAAGAAATCTTAGCATAGCTCAAACATAGACTTTGTTATTGTAAAGACGGAAGTGAATTGGATATTTCAAGTCAACTTTCTCTAACTTGCTTCCTTATTTCTCTTCTCTCTGGTACACCAATGCATAATTACTTTTACTCTACCATAATGGTCCAGTTGTAAACTTGATCATCTAAATGTACTATTTTACACTTTATAAAGTCAATATAAAGAGGATGAATATGAATATGCTATAAGAGACTGAGACGTTGTACATAGGATTAGGGTTGGAAAATTCACATGTAGCCTCTTTATTTGTATTGCTTTTAATAATAATGATCACATGTACATTACACTACTCTGACTAAGCTAATTATATTTAATGAACGGTAATGATATAAGCAACTATTATATATTTGTCTCATTGACGGAACATTATAATTTTGCGGCATGGTTCATAATAAAACGGAACTAAAATGTGCAGCCTTTACAGCACCAGTCTGAATAATGAGAGTAATATTACATCTACTCTTACCAGGACATATTTCCAATTAACATCTTGATATACAAAAACATGTAATAGTATCTTCTATACGTTACGTATAAAAATAAACAAACAAAATAAATTTTGGCCAACTGATAAACTAAGGTTCACAGACCGGGCATTATGTAGGCGACATGATCTAGCAGCCTTGTAAGTCTTTCTTGTGGGATGCAATTTAGTTCCGGAACTTGTTGAGTTAGACAAACTAAAGGAGTAATGGAGCATAACAGCGAGTCCATCAGCACTGAAAGACTTCCGCTTACAGGTTGTCGCTCAACATCCATTAACCTTTCTCCAATTATACTTAGAGACTCGCCTAGTAATGCAAAATGTGCCGCAACATCCATAGGAGCTGTAATTATCATTACATCATTTCGATTGCTACGATATCTTTATATTTCTCATGTGCACCACTAACCTGTACCTGTAACTTTGAATGTAATAAGTTCGTCTTCTTTTTTAGGGGATAGTCTGAAACAATTGGTTATTTTTTTATTAGCAAAATCCTGAAACAATCAATGCTCCTCCACTACCAAATTTTACATACTTACTGCTTGATTTCCGTAACAGATTTAGAGGTTGAAGGAAAGTTAGTAGAGAGCAGTGGATGTCTATCATAGGAAGATGATGATTTAAAGAAACCGATGCCGTTAGAACCAGGATTTGCGGATGTTTTTGGTGTCCAAGTGGATGTAGACGGACCTAGACTTCTAATAGCATCTTTAGCTTGAGAAATCACTTTGGTGGTAGAAGTAGCTGAACCATTTTGCTTATTAAAGTTGTAATTTTGTACTGGTATTGGATGTATTCTAGGTCTCCCTCTTTTTTTCGCTTTACTAGAGGTTGAAGAAAGTAAGGGAGCAGAGTTTTTAATATTTAAATTCTTTTTTGTAATCTTTTCTGCCTTATTTTTCCACATTCTTTTCTGATTAGTGGGCATATCAGCCCATATTTCACTGAGTTTTTTGGATAAAGTATGAGGATCCAAATGAGGATGCTTCTTATTAAATAGCTCTCTCTGATCTTTAGCCCACAATGTGTATGCCGTTATTCTAGGTGGTCCCTTGGCTTTCTTTGATGCTTTGGGTCTAATTTGAGCTCCACGCATTCCGCTAGAACCTTGTTTTTTATTCTTTTCCATCATGTATGTAGACTGTGCTTGGCTTTTTAACTTTTTTCCTGAATTATTTCCATGATAAGTTCTATCATCAACATCCGATGAGCTGTAACCACCTTCATCATCGTCATCTACAGATAATGTCGGCATTTCATCATATTCTGAGGACAAGTCCATCTCCAAGTCTCCATCCTCAATGTCAATCCTCGGAGCATTTCTTTTACGACCCTTCTTCACCAAATGTCTTTTCCCCACCTGCATTTATCAAGTGAATTAAAATATTATATTACACTCTACCGGAAAACTATTTGAATATTATATAATATATATATAGATATCTACATAAAACACTTTCCTTTACCTTTACCCTCTCATGACTATCATCACTATCAATTTCGCCCCTTTTCTTTGGCCTATCAACAATTTGTTCTGATGACTCGTATTCTGCTAAGAGTGAATTCTTTTTTCGTATTCTTCCCGATCTTGAGACAGAAGCATTCATCCCTAAAATTACAAAACAAATTACAAAACCAAACCTCAAAAACTGTAGCGTCTTTTCTACAAATTAATTCTCATGAAAATCTCAATATCAACTTTTCAATTATAATAAATATGATGCCGCCCGGAGTCACCTACTATTCCCAACTATTGCTCAACCTTTTCTTAAAATAAATTGAAGAATATGAACAAAAATACCTTACCATCTCCTTTATTGAATAAATTATTCATTTCTCTTGAGTTTAGTGAGTTGTTGTGCTTTTCATATGAATTTCAGAGGCATTAGTTATCCTTCACCACTCTAGCAAAACTTTTATTTTCAAATTAAACCGCCACAACCAACTCATCATGGGGCAAGGTGAGAAACTCACAAGGATAAACCTCATGCAATATTATTTAATTTTCTAACAGCATTTTAAACAATTAAGGGCCTTTTCTGTGGTTTAGAGAAGGGACTCAAAAAATAATAAAAGGATCATTATCATAGGCAAATAATTGAATGAAAATTGTCATGACGCAAGCCCATTTAAACTGGTTAATAAGCTGTTTAAAAAAAGTATTTAAGTAAATAATAACGAGTTAACAGCAGAAATCAACTCGTTTACTAATTCAATTCATCCCTTGATTACTCAGTTGTACACTTTATCATTAGTGTGATAAACTTGATTTTAAGTATTTTTCCTGCTAAAAAAACCGCTTTGTGGTTAATAGGCAAATATGAAATTGTATAAACCAGTTCAAATAAGGTAAATAAACATTTTTGACATAGTTAAAAGTGACATCACCCCCTCATCCGTAAAATACCAAGAAGAACAAGAGTAAACAACATGAATGAACCACTCTATATAATAATCTTTACATCCCGGTGGTTACTCATTTATTTTGCTAATGACTCAATATAGCCATTTAATTTTTCATCAAGATGATGGAAGTGCTCAAGTATTCTCTTTTGATAACCAGATGCTTTCATATCGACGGAATTGCATCACTGGTAGTGCATAAAATGACAAATTGCAGAAGATTTCACTAAATTAAAAATTTCTTTTTGATTGAATCAGTTTTGCTCAAAACCCTTTCATAGTAATCAAGGACTTTGCTGAAACTATTTCAAAGTGACCACTTTTATATGATTGATAAAACAAGTGGAAACAGAGCTCAAGTATAAACATGCCAATTATATGAGTTGAAGGATGAAAGTTTAGATTACAATCACAACATAAATGGTGATTTAAAAAGGTCTTGCATTCTCATCTCCATTTAAAGCTGAACCCATATTAATCTACAACTCATACAAAGTAATATCCACCTTTTTATGGTCCTCTACCTTGACGTCTTCTATAAATGGGATAAATATAATAAGATCTCCCTTGAAAGGACCCTTTTTTTTATCCCTTCACCCATTTCCTCCCTTGGACTGCATCAGCATAAGAGTATTTAATAATAATAATAATAATCAAGGGAGGAAATCCTTATCATTGCACTACCTCAAACAAAAGCCACACAAAAAGATAAGACTCCTTTTAACATTCCATTTGTCGATACACATGGTGCAAGGCTTGGATTTCATTTCATGGAAGGAAGGAAGCCCCAAATAGAATTCATATAAATTCCATGAATATTATAATGTGGTTTATCCCAATCCAAAGTATTTATTATTATATTATATTATTATTATAGCGTATATGGGGAACAGGTGGAGGGAGGGGTTGAAGTAGAAGCCACTACCATATATGGACACAGTTTTTGATCGTGGTGAACTTTTGTACGTCCTCCATTTTGGTGAACTCACTCTCTCTACCAGTGACTCATCTCCCAACCCCACCCTCCTTTACAAAAGTCCCTTCAAAAGGGGCTTTTGCAGGGAGCATTCAAGCCCCATGGGAAGTTACCTTCGAGGCCTACAACCCCTTGTAAAATAATGATAAGCTAAATAACCAAGGGGATCCAAGGGGGCTCCAACGTTGTCCATGGATGCAGGGGTAGAAATGCTAATAACCGTTGAGAGTTTGAGGAGTCGAGCTCATTCCACTCCTGGCTGCCGGTTGGTGAACTTGAGTTCCTCAGTTTTCTTGGTGAGTTATCTTTTTTTTATATATATCTTATCAGAGTTGTGGGGGTTAGGGTTAACCTTTGTTTTGTAGATTAAACGATTGCAAAATGTGTGACGATGAAGTTGCGGCGTTGGTTGTAGACAATGGGTCTGGAATGTGTAAGGCTGGGTTTGCTGGGGATGATGCTCCAAGGGCAGTGTTCCCTTCAATTGTTGGACGACCTCGTCATCAGGTATAAAAATGAGGATTTCAGGGAATTTGTGCAAGTTAATTTGTTGATAACTTCATTTCATTACAGGGGGTGATGGTGGGTATGGGTCAAAAGGACTCGTATGTTGGAGATGAAGCTCAATCCAAGAGAGGTATCCTCACCTTGAAATACCCAATTGAACATGGTAAGTGATAATTTCTAATGTTTTTGGTGTTTTGGGTGCAAATGACCGGTTTTGACCGCCGACTTTTAAGGTATTGTGACCAATTGGGATGATATGGAGAAGATCTGGCATCATACTTTTTACAACGAACTTCGGGTTGCTCCCGAAGAGCATCCCGTCCTCCTTACTGAAGCTCCCTTGAATCCAAAGGCAAACAGGGAAAAGATGACGCAAATCATGTTTGAAACTTTTAATACCCCAGGTACCGCTTCGAATAAGCACTAGAAAAAAACCTTATATATTTTCGCTCTTTTTTTATTCCAGCAATGTATGTGGGCATCCAAGCTGTACTTTCTCTTTACGCTTCCGGACGTACTACCGGTATTGTCCTTGATTCTGGAGATGGTGTATCTCACACTGTACCAATCTATGAGGGATA
>JAAOWG010000468.1:0-17783 GCA_036491945.1 Paranurophorus simplex
TTCCGTTTCCCATTTTTTTTTTGGATTAAGTAAATGAAAAGCCATGCATTCTAATAAACCTCAAACTCCCTCCATCAACATGCACAGAATCTCTATGTTTTGTCTTAAGGGGCTATCCACTTATTTTAGGGAATTATGAATGATCAGGGCCCTTGGTTCCCTTTTTATAGATGATTTAATCCCCTCTCCACCATCCCCTTTTTTTAAACAAATGATGGCAACATAATTTATTGTAGTTCTCCTTCCAATCTTTGAGCTTCCCGTATAAAATGAGAAAAAAAGGTATAGGGGTTCCCTTCCCGGCTATATATGCTCTTGTCGTACTCCTTATTCTATCGATTGTGATAGGGATGATACTTCCGAATGGTGGTGAGTAAATATTTTCGGAGGTCTTTTTATAAACCCAAGGAAATCTTGGAATAAAGGTGAAGATAGTGCTGATAGTGCAAACACAAATTTCTATGCAGTGCCATTCTCACATTTCACCCTCAACTCCAACAAATTGTGTGTTACTCTGTTGTTCTAATGAAAAGTAAAGCCCATCGGCACAACTACAAAAACAAACTCCACTCATACAAATTTAGAGATTCATGGTAAGTGTACAAGGAATTAAAATTAGTGTTGCTCAAGGAATACTTCCTCTTAATGTTTCTCTAATTTTATACAGTTTCGTTATAGCAGGATGATTGAGATGAAGGTGTGATCATTCTGAGAAAACAATGGATCAACAATCTAGTATGTCTAATTCTTCAGCTCAAAGATATTGTCCAACCCCAATGGCCCCCCCTTCCCCCTCTCCATCAATGCATCAACAACAACATGCTATTATCCCTTCACCTTCAGTATCCCCTTCATCCTCTCATTACTACTCCACCCACCCTCATCATCAATACCCTCAAAACCAGCAGCAGTCATATTATCAAAATTATTATCCCCAACAACCCCCTCCACAACACTATCAACACCAACAACAATGGGGACATCATTCTTACTATCAGGCACAATCCGTTACAACCCTCAGCTCCCAACAATCCACTTATCAGACGGATACTTATTCCCCTCAAACAAATTATCCAAATTACGGCCCCACCCAACAATCCAGGAGTCATCATCCTCTTCCTCCTCAACAAATAGCCCCCCAACCCCCTCAACCCCATGCTCTTATGAATTTATCAAGATTTGTTAATCAACAACAACAACAGTCCCCTTCATCATCTCATCAACAAAGTAGCCCTGTCCCTGGGCCCTTGAGTTCCCCTCATTATCCACAAACAGGGTCCTCATATAACCCCCTTCCTTCTAATGGGAATCAGGCTGTGCAGCAGCAGCAGTATCAACAACCCCTTCCTCCTCTAACCTATCCACCCCCTCATCCTCCTGAGGAACAAACAATCAATCATACTGAAGTACAAATATCATCAAATGACATTTCTTCAACAAATAATTTGGCAAATGGGCGAAGTGAGTCGAATAGCCCTAGTAGTTGTGCATCTTCCACGAGACTCTTATCATCCCCACCTCCGTCATCAAATGGACATTTAATTCCAGTCAGATTACAGGTAAGAGGCTATCCAGCATCATCAATTCATGTGCATTTACAAATCTTTTTCGTGGGGCTATGTGGATGGTTGCGAATCCGAGTGCAATTCCATTGTATAAGCCCCTCCCATTGCCCCGAATGGGAAGTGGAGAAAAAGATTAAACTCCTTCAGTTCCGTCGTGGTCAGGAATTGAATGACAGGGTGATTAGTGCAACGATACAAAAAAATTATTGCATATTCATTCCAGGGGATGAAAAGGTGATTTTTTTAAATTAAATTATTAGGATCGCGTGGGCTGAAAGTTGTGGTGTAGTGGTTTATATAGCACTGCACACTATATGGTAGAAATTTACAGACTCAGCTGATTTTAATGGAGTTAGGCTTTGGGTGGAAATGGAAATTATGTAGCTCTGATTCAGGTGGATTTTGAGTAGTTTTTAAAAATCAAAATGAAAATAATTTATGATGGGAAAGGTGACATTGTTGTGGCTTCATTTACATTTGTTATTTTGGGCTAATATAGTATTTTTTTAACAGATGCAAAAAGGTGCTCGCACGAAGGCGAGCATGAGAAAGCTCATGCAAGAGCAACAGATCTCAACAGTAGAAAGTGTTTCAAGTGGTGCGGATGAAGAAAGTGGAGTAGTTTCTGATCAAGAGGTTTCACTTAATTTAAAGAAATCAGCTTCAACAAAAAAAGCAATAAAATCTCCAAAATCTCCAAAGAAAGGGAAAAAAGGTGCTTCTGCAGTACAAGTTGAGGAAACAACAGCTCCAACAACGTCCTTCATTAATACAGATATTTCTTCAAACAAGGAAGTTGAAACAGTCATGCCAGGCTATACACGAAAAGGGAAAAAGATTGGTAGGCCTCCTAAAAGTTCTACAACAACAACGTCCCCAAAAGGTCGGAAAAAGTCGCCAGCCAAAGAACTTAGTGAAAATAGTCAGAATATTGAAAACAAAAATAACCCAATAGTCCAAGTGGTCACTACAACTCCTATAGAAAGAAAGGCATCTCCAACAAGGAAAAAACGAGCATCCTCTACTCCAGTCGTTCCAGAAACTGTTATGAATGTCACCCCTCCTGAACTTCCAGTAAAAAATAAACCCAAGAAAAAGATAATATTACGTAAGCGGAAGCCAGTACGGACAGCGGCAGCAAGGGGAAGGACTAGAAAAGTAGTTGCAAAGAAAAAAATTAGTCCAATGAAGAAGCCATTGAGATCTCGAAAAATTTCAAAAAATGCTAAACATTCTGAAGACGAATATAACCCTGATGAATCTGACGAAGACAAAGAATCAAAGGAGATGGACGAACAAGAGGAGAAGAACACAACACCGTCACCCACTCGTTCTACTCGCATGAGAGCTGTTAAAATGCCGTTAAAGGAGCCTACAGAGAGAAAAGCAAGATCACGCCAAGGAAGAGCCAAACGAAATTCTGTTAGTTATAAAGAAGCTTCCTCGTCAAGGTCTTCATCTTCGAGGAGCAAGCCCAAGTTACGAAGGAGCTCAGCTTCAGCTAGTATTCCCACAGAATCCCCCCCAATTTTGGAAACGACTCCGACAACCATAGAGACGACTGTAGCAGTGGAAGAAAAAAAAGTTAAGCCAAGTCCAAGGAAGAGAAAGAGCACTAGTTTCGATACAAGTGTCACACCAACTAAAAGTCCCTCATCTACTAATACATTCAAAGCATCTTCAACATTATCTCCTGACATAGCTTCACCTTTGTCTGAATCAAAACCTAACAAGGTGCCAAAGCCTAAAGTCAAAAAATTGAAATTACAAGCAGACCAATCAGACACACCGACACCACCCATCATACCAGTAATCCCAACAATACTCAGCGTCCCTGTCCCTCAGATCAATGGAAGTCAGCAGAGTTTTAATTTTTCTCCGAGTGGTACTGGAGGTAGTATTTCATTTTTAAACACGCCAAACCGTACTGGACCCATTAAAGTTGCCAAAACCGTTGTTCCTCCCGGTTTAACCGATGTTCAAACAATTTCAAATTGTGACATGATCATTGACGGTGTTGCTTCAGGATTATTGTCTTCTCTGGAACCACCACCCGTGAAAATAGAAGGACTCGTTGATAATATAAAGGTGAACTTACTTGATTTAACCACACCCACAATTCAGTCATCATCGTCTACTTATAATCCTGCTGAAAATGGATTGACAGATGTTAAAGCTAGAATAAATTCTAATTGTGACATTATCATCAACACCGTCGCTTGTGGATTATTACCCTTAGTCAAGGAAGGACTGGAACCTGACAACATTATCTCTGAAATTATTAATGAAGAAACTCCATCAGTTACGGTAAAAACAAAGCCAAAACGGATACGTAAAAAGAAAGTTCTTATCCCTGAACGTGGACCGGCGAACGTTCTTGATTCAACCACACCCATAATTCAGTCATCATCGTCTACTTTTAATCCTGCTGAAAATGGATTGACAGATGTTAAAGCTAGAATAAATTCTAATTGTGACTTTATCATCAACAGCGTCGCTTGTGGACTATTACCCTTAGTCATGGAAGGACTGGAACCTGACAACATTATCTCTGAAATTATTAATGAAACTCCATCAGTTACGGTAAAGACAAAGCCAAAACGGATACGTAAAAAGAAAGTTCTTATCCCTGAACCTGGACCGGCGAACGTTCTTGATTCAACCACACCCACAATTCAGTCATCCTCGTCTGTTTTTAACTTTATCACTGCTGAAAGCATTCCAATTCCCCCAAAAGTCAAGAAAAGACGTAGACCCAGTCCAATTAAAAAACTACCATTCAAAGTAGCAGCAAATGATTCATCCGTACCAACAGTCTTTGCGAATTCACCTTTCATGAATTTTAACGGACCACATGCCGGGCCAAGTTCTGATGCAAAGGACAAGGTCAAAGATAAAATGACTCCCGGACTAAAAGTAATATCTGGGAAAGTGGAATTCTATCGAGGTGGAGAAAGAGAAGAATTGGATGCTGAGCCTCCAGTTTCAAAGGTAATTGGAAAGTCCCAACTAATCCTCTTCTAAATCTTCGTTTAATTGAATGGGTCTTATGATAATTCCATTTTTTTAAAAAAACTTGTAGAGAGGACCAATTGAATTTGATCCAGCAGTTCCATGGCTTTGTTGTTTTTGTAGTTTAGGACCACATGAACAAAAGCTCGGCGATTTGTTTGGTCCTTACTATGCAGAGGTTGCTGCTACGAAAAAATTGGAAACATGGATGCATCAAGGTACAATCAAATTGTTATTCCATGGAAGGAATTTATAAGTTTTCTGTTTTGTCTCTTTAATTAGTTTAATTTATTTATTAATTTTTAATTACAGATTGTGCATTATGGGCTGGAAATGTAGTGCTGATTGGGACGAAATTGCATAATTTGGAAGAAAATTTGTCGAATTCAGCTAAAGAACAATGTACGACATGTGGGAAAGCAGGTGCAACAATTGGATGTCTCAAAAGAGGGTGCAAACAAGCGGTGCATTTTCCATGCGCTGTGCGAAAATCGTGGAAGTTGGATGAGGAAACGTTCCATTCATTTTGTCCGGCGCATATTTCGTAAATGATTTAGTTTGTTGTTTGTTTTTTTACTTTTTTCTACTGTTCACTTTATATTTAAGGAATCTAAAGACTCCATAATAAAAATTAGGTGTAGTTTTAATTGCTATGATTATTTAGAAGACTGGTTTTTTGTAGATTTTCTTTGTTTAATTAAAGTGTGTCCCAAAAAAGAATAATTTAATGTAATGTAAAAAGAGTTGTTTGATATGTATACATACAGCAAGGAACACAATGGCAATCTTAGTCACTGCCCTGTTATTACATGGCAAGTTAAAAAAGAGTATTTTGTTATTTTTAGTTTTATTACAGAACCTGGATATAGAATTCAAAATTCTTGATCGGTGTAATTGACTAGAAACTAAGTTAGGTAATAAAATATGTTTTTTGATGAAACAAAAAAATGCTTATTGTAGATTGAACATCATTTAAATATTTCGTATTGCTCCACTACCATGAGCTAGTGGAGAAGACCGTTCTGTTGTTCTGTTTATTTCTAACACGGTCTTCATTTTAAAGTCAAATGTAATTGTATACATAAAAAACACTTCTTCACCAGCAGCATGATTAATATAATTGACATAAGAGTTGACAGTCGAGGTCCTTGCAACAATTGCAAGACAATTTCCTGCTGGTGGAATTGTTAAAAGCTGCTCTCCATTGTCATTACAATAATTTGTTGATCCACCCCACTTGCTACTCCATTTTCCAGCAACAAAATAAATGATATCTACAACATTAGGATCTTCTTGATCATCGTTTGCTTCATCATGATCAGAATCGTCTTCGTTATTGTGAGAATCACCTGCTGTATAATTATTATAGCCCTTTTTATCGTCATCGCTAGAGTCTGCTGTTTCTTTGTCACTTTGGACATCAATATCGGCATCCTTGCTTCCGGTTTGCTTAGCACCTCCATTTCTCAACAGTATATACGAGCCTTTACAATATTTTCTCAAAGAAGAAGTAAAGGGAATCCTTTCAGTAGTTGTAAATGGCATCTCTGTTATGTCTTGCAAAAATTTAAGAAATCCATGTGAATGAAAGAGTTGCTGAAGATGTTTCAACGTAAACGGGGGTTCTAAAGGTATTTTTCGACAATCAGAGAATGGTGGACCATTCATCATTTCAGCGTATGATTGAATATTTGGGGGACCAACATTTTTAAAATGTCCATTTATATCATTTTCCACAATATCCTCACATATTTGGGTATATACTGAATTTTGCAAAAACTCAGGAAGAAGGACTTGAGATTCTTCTTCCAACTGATTATTGATCTGTTTTTGCGTTTTCTTATTCAAGTAAGTTTCGGAACATAGATTTTGAAGAACACTCTGAACAAAAAAAGATTAATAATGTATAAAAATTGCAATAATTTTAGTAATTGTAATAACCAACTTACTTTGCTTTTTGTGAGCATATTCGAAACATATTCATACCAATTGGAGGATGGCAAGTTTACTATGGGTCGTGGTATTGATTCTCCATAATACCAACCGCTTAATGCGAGTCTTTTGCCATTCTGTTTAGTGACCTCGCTTACCTGAGAAATCAATAGAATATAAGCAAGAAAACAAGTTATAAATTGATATAAAAAAATCACATCTAAAGTTAATTACCTGATGAAAGGAAGTTGCTCCAACTTCAAAAAATGCAAACTTGTTGAATTTTGGCACAATTGAGTTTACAATTTGATCTGGATGAACTTCATCTGTAGCAGAGAATAAATCCAAATTTCCACCATATTCAGCTTTCCAATCTTTACTGAGATAGAGGATAAAGGCAATTCTTCTTGAATCAAGTTCATCATCGTGACACAACAAGAAATCTACACGACGTTACATTCTTTCAAACTGCAAATAACTTGTAAATTACCGTTTTCACGATACTCTGACAGAAATAAATCAACATTTCTATTTAAAGCCAGTCCAGTTATGTTCTGCAGCCACCCATGTACTTGAAAATTTAGATATTCCCTAAACATTGCGAGCAATTTGGAAAAAACAATTTAAAATGGACAATACAGGGCATTGACGTACAATAGCTTTATGATGTGTGGATCCTTATAAGATTTGAGATCGTTTGATTGCATAAATTGAAATAAATCACTCGCTTTCTCCTTCAATTTGAAGGAATCAAACTTTTGAATCAAATCTTCCAAAAAATCTTCATTTTCCATGAATTTTTGACATTCCACGTGTCGAAATGGGGTGGTTGCAATTTTAATTTGATCATCTAGCACAACCAGAATAATTACAAGGACATCATAATTTAATACCTTCCATACCTTCATAGTGATCCTTGTTTTTCCAAGCATCTTCCAGCTTCTTTAAATAAACAGGACTCCCTTGAATAGCGGAAAAAGGGATGATTGCTAAGGGCTGGGATTTCTTTTGTAATTTTTTAGACAATGAAGGGGATGGACCTTTATAGTTCCTTTTTTTCCCCATCTTCTTTAATTAATTAATTTTTCAAATACAGAGCAAAGAATGAATTTGAACCAAACGTGGAAAGATCCCACCATCAAAAAAGTCTCATTTTCCTTTTACTTAATTACAACAATGATGCAATGTCAACACGATGTAATTTCCAGATCAAAAATATAATTTACTTCAAGTTGCTTAAAATTTCAATGAATAAAGAAAGAGGATGGTAAAGTGTTTGAATTTTTATTTTTAATTTGGTTGTATAGTGGAAGAAGGTGTTTGAGTCACTGCTGCTGGAGGGTCACAACAGGTTTTGCACTTTTGAAGATTTCCTTTTCCAAATTGATCTGTGTTCTTGGAGTGTGCTGGAGATATTGGGATATGTGAAGAAGCAATATGATGATCGGGGCCTAAAGTATCCGAATGGAAACCTTGACCTATCAATCATATGCAATATCAATCAATATGCAATCATACGCTGCAATTACCTCCATGAATTCCACGATTTCTATTCACAATGGAACATTGATCAAGGGTGGGTGGGGACTTTCGGGATGGTTTGGAATCCTTGGAATGACGTACAGCTTCATTTGCTGCATACTTTATTTTTGGAAGTAGATTGTTCCAAAAATTACATTCAATTGCTTTTGGGCCGTATTTATTGGGATTGGTTTTGTCGGATGGGGTTGTGGCGTTGAAATCAACGTAGATTGGTACTTCACTGCTGTATCTTTCCCAATTCTCGGATGGTGTTCTGTTTAAAGGGTTGTAAAGGCATTCATTGGCATTATAATAATTAGTTTAAACCAATTGTAGATTTACCCAGTTCTTGCAAACGTTGCCAAAAGTCTTGTCATGTATATGCTAAGTTGTTTTTCCCCATCGGTATAAGCAGTGGGGTTGTTTACATGGCGTGCCATAAAATACCTGTTGGTTTTCAAAATCGTTACAACGTTGTTTGTAAATGAGTAAATATAATCCCATGTTGTAATTACGGTATTTCGTCGCTGTGTAAAACTCCCATCCATTTTGCCCAAGGATTTGAAGATGTTCGCTGCAATCAAGAGAAGATATAATGTGACAGATGATGGTAAAATGTCCATTACTTGAGTGAAATGATAGTAGTAGGTGTTTATCCCACGATTTGACCAAGCATCGGCAAATCTACGATTTGGACAAGTGAAGAAATAATCACCAATAGCGTCAGATATTGCTTTTTGATTGACATAACCATCTTCAGGATTTTCCCAGTTTGTGTACTACTTAGAAGAATGTAAAGATGCTTATTGGAGTTGCAAAAAATTGGTTTAATAGCAGTACATACATGGGCAAGAATAGAATCTTGTTCTAAACGTGAGAAACGTTTGAAGATTTGTCTCATTATTTGGACAAATCTTCCACTAGACACGTCGGTTGGTCTATTATTGTGAAATATCCCGAGATGGTTGTAGAGTGCAAAGAACGAGCCTAGAAAGTGACAAAAAATACATTTAAGTATAATGTTCTTTGTGTATTCAAGGATACAACACAACCTTCGTCTTGAACACTTCCAATCATTAAATCTGCTCTTTTTGCTCCTCCGTTGCGGATAATATTTTCTGGATTGTCAGTTATAAATACTCCATCAAGGGTGGGCTGCAACCCAAAATCAAGAATGTCGTATTGGCTTTCGCTCAAGCTCCACTGTAAAGTTTGTAGAAATTCTGCATCTTTGGTTCTCAAGCATTTAACAATCTCTTCTACACCCTGTATAAACAACGGCATGAATAAGATTATCACAACAACAAAATAACATAACATAGCGAGTGTGTCATTTTAAAATAATTTGTGATGCAAATGTTAACCTTTGATACTTTATAACTGATTAAGTGATTAGATAAATTATGTAATACTTACTCTAGCAGTTTCACAGCCTGCTAATTTTGCCAACTTGTAGGAACGGCTTTTCATGATATGTGGTTGATTAAATCCATAACTAGTGATTGGAACACCTACATAAGTTCGAAAATTCAACATTTAACTGAAATTCACAAAATACCAAAATTATATGTTTTTTGAAATCATTATGTATGCTTAAATTGTCGATCACCATTATTTATATGCTTGTGGATTGGCAATGCACAGTTTGAATACTAATGTCGCTAAACAAGAGTAATGAACAACTTCACTTACCAGACATCATTACTGCCCTTTTGAATAAGTTTCTGCTTTCCAAGGATAAAAGGTGATATGACACTGCAACACTTCCTGCACTTTCTCCAAACAAAGTTATAAGACCTGAGAACACGAGTTAATTTCTAGCGTTAGATATGAATTTTTTCTTTTAGGCTTACTAGAGTCACCACCAAAGTTATTTATATTGTCTTTTGTCCATTTCAAAGCCATATTTTGATCCCACAATCCAACATTACCAGGAATGTCATCAGTACCAAAATACATGAAACCCAAGGGTCCTACTCGGTACTATGTACATGCATACAAAAAATATCAAGCCCCAAGTATCAAGTTAAGTAAAAAAAAGTAATAATAATGGTAAAAAAATCATCATTAATTACTTGAGACGATACAACAATAACATTTTCCTGTGACGCCAAAGATGCTCCATTGTAAACATCAATTGAACTGCTTCCGGAGAAGAATCCTGTATGTTAAACTATATTGACGTTTTGTTATAATCATAAAATTCGTATACCTCCACCGTAAATCCAAAATAAAACTGAAGACAGCTCCTGGTCCTTTTTTCTCATCACGTCTTCCGACACCTAACATACAGTAACATACATATGTGAATACAATCAAAATCAAGTTCTGCATTGAATGATTGTTGAATGTAAGTAAATACCCAGATATTTAGATACAAACAGTCTTCAGACACATTTGTGTTTGGATTCCACATTTCTTCACCAACAAAGCCAGGATATGTGTTAAAGTTGTTCTTTAATTCAAATGAATTTAAAAAATAAAATTAAGCATATTTATTATGTTAATACTTACTTGTACACATGAGTTTGGAAGGTTAAGGGCATCATATGTATCAAAACTATCAGCAGGTATTGGACGTTTGAACCTTAAAGGTCCTATGGGAGCCTTTGCAAAGGGAATTCCGAGAAATTCATAAACATTCTTCCCATTAAGTAATCTAAAAGTGTAAAAAATTTTTCTAAATCAAAATAATAAAGCGTAAACTTACGTGGTTTTTTTTCCACGGATGGTTCCTACTGGTGTTTCTATTTCAGGCTGTCCAGCAGAATCTACTGGATTTACCGATTTAATTGTTGTTCGTCGCAGAGGGGCTGATGTAGGATCTACCATTGATTGAAAAGGTTTGTAGTGTTGTGATGGTATTCCTCCTAGATGAGAATCGTCAAGCTCGGAATCTAGATTATCATCAAACATTTTGCTCTGTTCATGAAAATCCTCGAGCTCAAATTGCCATGATGCAGGATGATGATGATGATGATTAGCAAACGAAACTTGTACTCCAAATATGAATATAACTGCTGCAAAACGTAATACACAAGGTACCATATTTGGATGGGACATTGTTGGCTGTACAAGACAGCAATTCCAACTGACTGTGAGGTCGAGGTTGGGTGATCAATTTATTTGCTTCTTTAAAGTCCACCAAAATTTATACCAAAAACATAAATTAGGTTATAAATTCAAATCATATTTAAAGTGACAGCAATGACAGGTTTTTCTTATATGAACTACCCAAAGCATGAAAGCTAAGATAAATATATTTATACATAATACGATTCATAACGAATCAAAGGTTATCCAGTTGTTAATCACTTCTTTCCATGAAATTATAAATTATATACATCTAATAAGGTTGTTTTGTTGCAGACAAATACATAGATGAATAAAAAATATGTTTACGAGATTCTCTTGAGGCATTATTGGACTTAAAAAGTCAGGCAATGCCAACCGTTGAAAGCTACGCAAAATAAGATGGAAATCAAATTTAATTAAGTGAATCAATTTTCTACGAATTGTATTTCGTGGTGCAATTGTATTACATGACATTTGCAAAACAAAAGTTTTGTTTATCCCTTTAAAAAAATAAAACAAACTTTTGTAAACACGCAACAAAAATGACTACAATTAAAAGCCTCTTTACAAAAACGTTCCATATGCATATTCTCTCCACTGTCGACTTACCTGTCATTGTAATAATTATTGTAGAAAAAATATGCTATTAAAATTGTTTTTCTTGACTTCATTACCAAGTATTTTTGGTCTTGGAGATCATTTATCACTCCAAGAGTACAATGAAATATCCGAGTATTTGAGTAAAGAATTTAAGCTTAATTTTAAGGGAGAAGACAAATATTCCGACACTGTGACACAAGCTTTGAAGGAAAAACTTATTATTTATCACAGAGGAGATGAATCTCAACCTGTATTTATGACCACTGATTCCAGCTCAAAAGGGAAGGATTTAGTTGTTTTAAAACGTGGAGATGATTACATTTCTCAAACGGATCGACAAACATTTGTTGTACTCAAGCAGAAGGGGGGGAATGAATATAATGTTCATTTAGCTATTATTGAGTAAGCATCGCATCGCATTATCTTGAATGAATGAATAAATGCATAAATGGATTCCATGAAATTTTAGTAATTGGGGAGTTAATCCTACTGCTGAAAATCGGTTCGTTTCTTGGTTGGACGGAAGAATTGAACAACAACCAAACATAACGTCTGTTTTGAATGCTATTGGTCAAAATCATTATCTGCAAAGAAATGTTCCAGCAGACAGGAGGTGGGTGTTTTTTTTCAAATTGCATACGTAAAGAAATGCATTTGAAATATTATTTTTGGGAATAGACCAAGATGTGAATGGATAGCATCCGTACTTTTGTGCAATTCATTGAAGCAGGTCAAGGTTAAAGGAGTTCGAAGCTTTAGACCAAAATTGCCGTCATTTAGTCCCCCTGAACTTACGTCAAATTCCATAACAGGAGGCGGAACAAGAAGAAGGAATGGGAAAGAGGACGGAAATGATGGTGGGAATGGGAATGAAATTGATGGAAAAGACATTAATGGATCCAAAGATGATGTAAGTGATTGGAGTGATGACTTTATTAAGGACGATTACTCCAGCAACGACGAAAACGGTGAGGAAGAATATGACATTGAAAGCTTGGATGTCGAAAAGGATGACACAACAAAAGATGATGATACATATCCAAGGGAAATAAGTGACAATGAAATAGGCAAAGATGAAACTCATTCTGATGAAGAATCAACCAATGATGATACTACAAGTGGCTTGTCACAAGGAAATAATGAACCTAACATGACGTTGATATCCCAATAAAGCTTAATAAACATTAACATTTGTTTGAAATCTATATATTTAATTGTTTTAAATTCAGTTGTAGTTTTTATTTCAAGTTGAGCGTTTGTATTTTGTGCCAAAGTATATCAGAAATGTTTTCATTTTTATTCTCAATGTCCTTGAATTGAATATCAAGTGGAATGTATTCATGGGTTATGTCGTTTTCATTTACATAAACCAATCGGAAGCCACTTTTTGTATCGTCAAAAGTTCCACCCACAGCAGCAGTCAAAACTTGTTCAATTGGTCCTATTCTACTAATTCCATTGCGATGTGTGTGACCATAAAAAATGAAATTGGCACCTTAAAGTATAATAGCAATCATATATCTCCAAGTTTTATTTCATACCTACATATGTACATTACTAGTGTGAAAATAATTTTACCTGCATCCTTTATAGCTTTCAGAACTTTGCATCTCACAGCCTTGTCAATGTTTAAAAAGGAAATGTCAATCTCATCTTCACTTTCTATACAAAGTGGTATATGCTGAAACATTACTGAAAGAAGGCAATTGGAAGGGTTTTTTAAATTCTCAAAACATCTATACCATGATGTTTGGCACCTTCGATACCGACATTTTGTAAAAAATCCATCTGCTGAAATGATTCCATCTCTAAGATTTCTGGAAACTTGAAGTACTGGCTGTTTAGTACAGTGAATTTTACACCTCCTTCCCAAAATGAAAAGTACTCGGGACCAAATTCATTTCTATAAACGTCCATCGTGTTCTACAGAAAACATTAAGGAATTCAAATCCGCTCAAAATATTTCAAAAACTAACAAAAGTAGGCATATCTCCCACATCATGATTTCCGCAAACAAAAACCAATTTTATTTCAGCGTCCAATTCTTTAAAGGATTTTTTAAAGTCGTTGTACTGGGCTGTATGAATCTCAATGGTTTCAATGTAAGGTGGAGTATCAACCATGTCCCCTCCGATAATTACAAATTTTGGTTTTGGTCGAATTGCATTAATCATTTGAATGGCACATTTCAAGTGTGCGAGATCAACATTCCATCCTGGTGATTCTTTCTTCAAAATATGCTTTTCAATTAGACCAAGTTGAGGGTCACAAGCATGAACAAACGTGAAAGGACCATTCCACGATTCCTCGACTTTCTGATTGCAAGCTGAGAATAAAGTGGACAAATTCATAGGGAATCGTTCATGAATGAGTGCTGATTTTTCCTCCAGTTTGGAATAATTTTGGCTCATTTTAGAATTTTGAATGCAAATAAAGTAAAGTGTTTAGTGAACAGCAAAGTTGTTGACTGTTGATTCAAAAATAGATTTCAAATCATTGCTAGTTATGGAAACGATTATTAAACACATTCCATGCATGACCAAGAAACATGCAAATTCTTCCAAGTTGTCCTCTTGTAATTGCATTGCTAATTTTTGAGATTTGCATGTCTTGGAAACTACATGATCATATTCCTAGAAATCAACATATGTATTTAAATATGTTTGGTTGAGATTCTGATTTATGACTTGTAATGTATTTGCTTTTGATCAATTGGTAGCGTCAACTTTTTCACAAGGTAGCATAAAACATAGTAAATTAATAGTAGAAGCATCAGATTGATTCAATTCCGGTGATGTTTCCGATGGTTTTGAAGAATTTGTTAGGCGATACAACACATCCGAATCTACAACAATTTTTATTAGGTGTTCAAATGCCATATCACATACATATGTAATACGCCATAATGGGAGTGAATATAGGGGACAAGATTTAATTATCTTGCCAGGAGGCTGAGCATATAAACAAATCTTCATTGCTTGTTGCTTACATATATTCTAATCTTTCAAGATGCATAATTTTGATTCGTATTTGAACTTTCCAACATTCAATAAACAATGGAAAATGCAAAATATTTTTCTCATGCCATGTCGTATCCTCCCATGAAGTTCAATCCAAATGCAAAATTCATGCAAATCTTCACAGTATATAAAGAATCACGTTTCATGAAGATTTCGCAGTGGTACTATCTTATTTCTTGAGGAAAGATCTATAGTTCTGTTTGATAAAAAATTGAAATCCAATCATGAGTGGTAAGTGGATCTATAATATTTATAATCCATAACATGCTAATTTTACGTTTTAATTTTTAGAGGCAACTGATATGCAACATATTGGGACAACTTTATCTCACCACAAGAAATACTTGGATTCAGGGAAGTTTTTTCAATTTGCTGCAGAACTGTTTATGAAGCAGGGGAATAAAGACATGAGTTTCTCTTGTCTTATCGATGCGGCAGCAGCATTTAACCAAGGTATGTTGTAAATCCATTTAAAACATGGTTTAATTTAATGCTTTTTGACAGCAAGAAAAGATGTTCTTGATGCTGCCTTGAAATTACGACTGGATATGCCACCTGAAGATAAAACACGTATTGAGACTATGATTGGCAATATCAACCTTGGAAAGTAAGAATAAGAACAATGAGATTTGTATTTAATATATTATCAATACGTAATAAACATACATTAATACATTATCATACATACATCATACATACATACATCATACATACATCATACACACATCATACATACATACATGCATACATGAAGAAGTATTTATAATGAAGGCATAATTCATGCAGTTCATACAGGAATATATGTATGTATGTATGTATCCACCATGATTTGACCAAATAAAAGCCTTAAAGGTAGCTAACCCTTTTTGTCCCAAAAGCTATTTTTAAACTTCTTTAACGTTTAAAACAAAATTAAATCAAGTCCCTAGAGCAGTGTTTCATAAGGTTGCACTTAAACCTCATTCAGTTAAAATGGATCATGATGTATTTTCTAACCCAATTGTAATACTCTGTTTGGATTCAATTATTTTTCAACAATAATTTGCTATTTTTGCAGCTCCTCAAAAACATTCTTGGATTTTTACCAGCCTCTAACCTTGCAGTTATTCGACTCGTCTCAAAAACATTTTACAAACTTGCAACAGAAAGATATATGACAATATCCGATATTATCATAACTCCCAAAAAACTGAACAACTTTGTGGAATTGGAAAATCCAAGAATATACAATTTGGTCTTTAAAGAACCCGAGCAAATGCTACTGGATGATGCAAATTTTCAGAAAATGTTGTTTTCAATGAAAAGCGTTAAAACGCTTCGGGTTGCATTAAATCTAACAACGGAACATGGCTGGAGATTATTTGAGCTTTTGCGTTGTTTTGGGCCATGCGTTGAAAACTTGCATTTAATATTGTATAATTATCAAAGGTCAGAAATATTACAACAGTGGGATTCAGTCCGAAACGTCTACATTAAATTTTATGGGGTACGAAATATTAATTTTATTTGTGGGTCAATTTTTGACGCATTTAATTTATAGCCCAAGAACCTTGAGTCGGATGAAAGGGACCCTGAAATAAAATATCTCGAACTCTTCACTCGATTCCCTAATATGGTGATGATGGCTGAACATGAATATTACTACCAAAACTATGACCATTATTTCCTGAATAGAGGAAATTGCTGTGACATATTATCAGATAACTTTGGGACTCTAAATCTGCAATCTATATTTCCAAAGCTTTTGAGGGTGAAACCGTGCATTAAAAATGACAAGATTCTGGAGTTTATGGCATCAAGAGTTGTGGAGATGAGTTGTGACTTGGGAGATCGTCTTGGTGTGGATATAACAAAATTAGAGACTGCATTGAGGAATGAAAATTTGGAACATATTTTCATACATGTTTTTGTATACAATTTACGTGCACTTGTTTTTCCTTTCATGAAGAATTTGAAAGTTGTGGAGCTACACCTTTCACAGTCAGATAGCTTGCCAATTTATTTCTGTGGATGGCATAGAATTGTTATGGTGAGTCTTGAATATGAATTTATTATTGCTTATTAAGAAGCATCAGAATGTTTCTACGGTTTTCTGAAAAAAATTTCACACTGAAACAGGCTTCTTTCACGTAAAAAATTTGAAGGTTATTTTATTTTCTATGGAAACTTTTTTGTGGATTTCTCAACAGTGAAAAAAATTCCCCAATTGACTTGAGTACCACCAATCAGTGAAATTAGCGTGAAATAATTTCATTCTGCGCTGATTTCATTCCGCGAGTCGCCATCGCTCCAGTAGAATTTTCACTCAAATCTTATTCACGTCAAAATTTTGACCTGAGTACTATACATAAATTGTAGCCTTTTGTACTCAGGTCAAATATTTTTCTATTATTATTATTACAGGAAAGGTTTCAACGATTTCCTTCTTTACGCACGATTTCTATGATATTTGGATACACTTACGAGGATATCCAGGCTGCAGATGAAATATACGAATGTCTATTTCCATTGTACGATGAGCTTGGAGAGAGGATTCAAATTTTACAAATCAAAAATATGCAATTTCTTTCAATGAGTCATGAAGCAAAACAACGACTTCAGACTACGTTCATTGGGGCACGTATTATCGGTTCAAGAAATGAAGGCTGGAAGTCCTTAACTAAATTATGTGACATGTATTGCTGATTGAACTATTCCATATGAACGGGAGTGTATCCTTGCTATGCCATTGCATTAAGTCTTTGTTGTAGAGTATTTAGTAAAAAGCACAATCTGTTGTCTATTGTATTTTGGTTAATATGTATTTATTCATTTACTTATTTATTATAAATATGTAATGGTTGAACGTGGGAACAAAGCATCCCCAAGAAACAAATTACATTGACTTTTGTTCTCATGTAATTAATTGCATTGCTAAATACTTTTCTAGGTTTGCAATTCTGGAAAACTACCAATGAAGGCATTATAGGCATGAATTATTGTTTTTATGAATTCATTAAGTTAAGTTTTTATGAATTCATTAAGTTTTCATGAATTATTATGCATTTGAATATAATGA